>RJWM01003535.1:0-112268 GCA_004363535.1 Dasyprocta punctata | reverse complement strand
GAAGCCGGAGGGCATGAAGAGTCAAAGATATTGCAATGATCTTGTACTTTTCTTGTACTGTTTTATCAGTGTTTTCTCTTCAAATGAGCCAAGGTCTGCCTCTGTTGCGTTGGGGTTTTTTCAAAGGTTCCCACAAGGCAAATGTGTGCCTTTCTCCTTTGCCCCATGCCACTTTGTTCTAAGCAACTGACACTGTTTTATACTTTTGATTTCTGTTGCTGTTAAAAGACACAACTACTGTGTCTTTTTCAAGGTATCGATGTGCACACATCTGTGTGTAATATGAAAATACTATCACCTCTGCAAAGAGCGTAAAATCTGACCACATTCTTTCCCCCAGTCACAGTCCCCCAAAATCCCCAGTAGCAAGGGCTGAACCTCAGATTCCTTGGCAAAGATTTAAAGCACTTTCTGATCTAGCCTCATGAAAAAATAATTTCCAGTCACCACAGTGTTGTTTTTGTACCAGGGATCGAACTCACAACTTCACGTCTGCCAAGCAGATGCTTATGCCACTGAGCTAAATCCCTGGTACACCACAGTTATTTATAACTACAGTAACAACCTCCATCAGAGGCTGATAAGTTGAGCCCTTGGAAACGACCCTCTTGTTACTGTCTCTGCATTTAACTTCTCCGCTGCCCTCAGTACCTTGATGCTATCTTTATTTGGACAGTGCGTTTTTATTCAGCTCACAAATCCTGTGGGATTGATAGACCACTTTGCTGACACAACAGCACATCCCATTCATTGGGATGTAGTGAATATTTGGTGGGCTAATTTGGACCACAAAGTGAAAACCAGTCCTAGAATATTCCTTATGGTATTGTGTGAGAATGGGATGCCTGAAATGAGATTGATGATCATTATGCGATTACAGAGGGACAGTTAGGTATGCTGTCTGTTAGGAGTAAGTGGATGAAATTCACACCATAGAAAATAGGGGCTGGGGAATGTCTCATTGATGCTCTGTATGCAGCTAGATCAAACCTCTCTTGAAAGCCAGAGTTTCTTATATATTCCATTTCTATTCAGTTACTCAAAGCAATATATTTCTTTTAATAATGTATTTTAAGTTTTTTTCTGAGTGTGTAAAGTTCTACAAATTACTGCTTAAAGTATATACAATGTGCAATATAATTATAAAAGTTACTTTATTAATAAGTAATATATTTTTGCATGTGAACTAGGCAGAAGCAATCATTTTACTTCCGCTTTCATAAAAAATGTAGATGAAAGAACCGTATCTGGTTTTCTGAATTTCAGATCTTAGGTGTACTTCTCCTAAGGGCTGATTAGCTATGTTGGTCAGTTGAGTCAGCGCTAATGATTTTCCTTGTGATTCTTGATTTGGCCTGGATTAGTTTTCCACTGTCATATCCTTGCCCACTCATTCCTTCATCTGCTGTATTTCTCTTACTCATGTACTGAAGCAATTCCCTGACATGAGACTGGAAAAGCCAATCAGAAACCCAGTGTTTCATTTTCGCTGGTTGGATGTAATCCAGATAAACTCACTACCCAGTAGAATCAATCAGTAGAAGAAAGTCATTATAAAAGTATGTCTCACTTGCTTGTTTTTCCTTCCAGACAGGCTAAATATTTAATAGGAATGTAGGTGTTATTTATTCATTTTTATTGGGTCCTTCTGACACCCAGCCCTGCATTGTGATGGGCAATTAAGGTAAATATATGGTTAAGGGAGAAAACTCTGCTTCTGGGAAACTGTTTTGCACACCAATCCCAGTCCAATTGAGTTATGACTTCAACGTCTCTTGCATAAAATTTTTATTTATAGGTATTTGGTATACTTTAAACTATTTGTATTCTCATTTGGGAGAAAATCAGAGACTCTACTTGGGAGGGAATCTTCTTTTTTTCCTGCCAATATGTAGTTAATATTGTCATTGATTTTGTCATCTATAGTGGTGGTGTTAGTTATTAAAATTTCTTAGTAGCACCATGATTGATTGTATGTAAACACGTTGAACCCACCAATAAATTGTTTAATCTATGTTGAATATTTGTACTTCTTTTATATGGTTCATGTAAATTTTACTTGGTTTTAAAAATTTCCAGGAGGACTCATTTGTAATTTTCCAGGAGGGCTTGTTTCATGCTTTCCAAAACATAGAAATTGGACAATTAGGATAGCCTGAAAACAATGAAATTGATAGACTATCATTCAGCAAGTCGCCACATTTTTAAAATTCCTAATAATAATAGTAGTAATAACATCTACTAAAGATTTACTATGTGCTAAGCATTGTTTTGTGTTCTTTTTATAATCAACACATAACAATTGTAGATATTTATGAGGTACAATGTGATGCTCTAATATGTATCTACATTGTATAATAATCAATCATGGTATTTAGCTCATCCATCCCCCATATGTTATCATTTCTTCACAGTAATGACACTTCAAATCCTCTCTTAGATATTTTGAAATATTCATTTCAATATTATTAACCGTAGTCTCTACTGTTTGATAGAACAACAGAACTTAGTATTCCTATCTAACTGACTTTTTTTTTTTTTTTTTTTTGTGGCACCAGAGATTGAACTCACAACCTCATGCCTGCCAGACAGGCGCTTAAGCCACTGAGCCAAACTCCCAACCCTAGCTTTTTGAGGCAGGGTCGCACTATGTAGCTCAGGCTGGCCTTGCACTCGTGTTGTAGCCCAAGCTGGCCTCGAACTCACAACGCTCCTCCTACCTCAGCCTCCCGAGTGCTGGGATTAAAGGCGTGCGCCACCACGCCCAGCTTCTGACTTTGTACCCATTCACCGTATCCCTTTACCTACCCAAGTCTCTGCTGACCACTCCTCTCCTTTCTTCTTCTATGACATCAGTCTTTTTAGGTTTCATACATGAATGAGAATGTATGGTATTTATCTTTTTGTGCCTCACTTATTACACTTTATACACTGGTTCATCCTTGTAAAAATTGACAGGATTCATCCACTGTTAAGGTGCAAGAAGATTCCATTGTGCATGGGTACTACATTTTCTTTATCCATTCATGCATTGATGGACACTTAAGGTTATCCCTTACCTGGGCTCTTGTGAATAGTGCAGCATTACATGATGTTATACAGGAACCAAAGTGTCCCTCCAAAACCATCATTGTGCAAACACTTAGCTCCCATTGGACTCTGGGAAGTAACTGGATCATAAGGGCTACAACTGCATCAATGGGTTAATCCACTGATGAATTCATAGTTCAGTGAGCTGATTAGAAGGGAGAACAAATTGGATGAAGCAGGTCACTGCGTGGAGGTGGCTTTGAAGGGCGTGTCTGGCCCCCTAATCCCTTCTTCTCTGCCTCTTTCCCACTCTGCTTCCCTCTCTGCCTTCTCCACCATGCCATTCTACCTTGGTGTTTCTACCTTTGACACCAGCAGACTACTGATGGAACTTCTGGAACGGTGAGCCAGAAGAAACCTTTCTTCCTTTAAGTCATGTCTACCTGGTATTTTGTCCCAGTGACAGAAAGCTGACAAACATATGTGGATTATCTCATGGAAGCTTCGAAGAAATCTTACATATTTAACAATGTTTTTTCCTTCATTTGACAGGTGAAGAAACTGAGGCCAAATGGTTGAGGAACTACAAAGTTGCAGGATCATGGGTAATGAATATGTATCACATCGCAAACCTCTACATCCTAACTTCGTTCTATTCCCTCCATTCCTTCTTTTGCCTTCCTCCTTTTCTCCCTAGCTCTTTCATAGTACTGATCATCTTGGAATATACTACATAACTCACTTATTGTGCTTATTATTTGTCTCTCATGTAAGTAGGAACTCCATGAGGAAATAAATCATTGCCTACAACACTGAGGTCACACAACTGGTAGGCAATGTCTTTTGCTGAACGAAAGAAGAAAAGAATCAATGAACTATAGTCCCAGCATTAAAACAGAGTGGCTGGGGGCAAAGTCCTTGCTTCTTTCCACAACACTAGGCTGCCTGAAAACCCACTGGCAGACAGGAGGCATGGTGCCATACAGAAAAGCAAGAAGAACTATTTAAAACAATAACATGAATCCTGGCCAGACCAGAACAAGACTCAGTATCCTTCATACTAATCCCTGCTTCTCTGAAAGAAGTCTGAGTGGTAGGAAAACTTCACCCTAATTTGGAATTAATGAAGTAGGCTCAGAGAGGTTAAATATTTATGTAAGATCAAACTAGTACAGACTAGAGATTGGGTCTGATTTGCTCTTTTCATATCTAAACCTTAGGCTCCTCCTATTATTTTATATAATAAGATAGCTAGTGCTTAGTAAAATATAAGCATCATTGTCACTGCTTTGCATGTTTATTTCACACAACAAATTCCATTTCGTAAGCCAGTAATGGAGACAGACTTCACTAGGCAAGGAAATGCATGTGGCATTTGCTTAAGAACACAGAGTTCTTCAGTAGGACTGGCTGTTCAGGGAGACTTTGGAAAGGCTAAGCCTCAGGCAACCAGTGCTGTTGACCAACCTTTCTTCCAGCACCCTCCAGACTTGGGCCCAGATGGGGGTTCTCAGTCATTTTTCACCTGCTTGAAGGAACTGAAAACTCCCTGTAAATTTAGCTTATTTAGACAAATAACTAGCTCCTGTAGATAAATGGTTTTCTTTCTGTGAATAACTGTCCTTCTCCATACAATGATTTTTCAGGATCTACTTTCTTTCTTTCTTTCTTTTTTCCTTCTTTCTCTTTCTTCCTTTGTTGTTGTTGCTGTTTTATTTTAGAGTGACACTCATAAAAGACAGTAAGATCTTGTCCAGATTCATGGAGACTAAATATACATGATAACCAAATACAAATTAGGTGAAGCTCTGGATTCCAAAACAAAATTTTTCAAGGAATTTATTGGGACCACTGAAGAACTTTGAATGTAGATTCTGCTTCTTCATTGTTAAATTTCCTGAATTTAATAATGCTACTATAGCTATAAAGCTCTACAATATTATTTGAAGTTTAATGACTCATTATTATTAATAATGAACATAATATCAACAAATATACACAATTAAGTATTTGAGACAAAGTAGGCAGTACGTGAGATAGATACCAGAGATGGGAAGGGCCTACTCTCTTTAGCTAACTGCAGTCCTTCTGTTGGTTTCATCAGTGTTTACTGAGGATATGTAGGTGACTCACTTTGCTTCATAGTGTTTTCCCTCCCAAAATGGTAGCAGTGGTAAAAATGAACTGATATTTATTGAGTATCAAAATAAAACAAAACTTTTCAGGTGATTGGGTTGTATAGGAATAAGGATTTTTCTATAAAACCTTTATTTTTAAAGTTTTATGGCAATAAGCTAGATTTCTACTATGAAAAATGCCAGAAAGTATTTTAGCATTCACTCTGTGGTATTTCAGTGTAAAACCACTTTATAATCTTTTTGTTTGTAATAAATAATATAGACTCCTAGTCATTGATTTTTCTAGGTCCTTCTCTTTTCCATTGAACAATTATTTTCTTTTAAATATTTATTGGAGAAGTTGTTTATAAACACATGAACTTTTATTTAAATTATTTATCTTCTTTATTTCCATTATCTGGTGAAGACATGCTTTTTAGTTACTGAATAGTTAAGAACTACATTCATGACTATGTTGGTTGATCCTGTGTCCCCCCAAGGACTCGTAATTTGGGTGGGGCTGAGTCTGGTGTTTGGGATTGGTTTGTTGTCTAGCATTGGGATTGGTGGTGTGAGTGCTGCATTCACCCAGGGATGGAGCCAACATACAGAGTAAGGAAGGCGGGTCTTCTTTTTGCTATCTCTTTCTTGCCAGTTCACCTTGCTATTTGGTGGCCGCCATGAATGACAGCCCCACCACACTGCCTTGGAGTCAACTAAGAATGGACTGGAACCCCCAAGAAACTGTAAGAAATAAACCTTTCTTTACCTAATTTTGGGTGTCAGGTATTTTGTCTCACGAGTGAAAAGTAACTAAGACAATGACTTTAACAGTTATGAATTTTCCTTTTACTCCTTTCTGTTTTATTCTCTGAGCTTTAGTTTTCTCACTGTCTGTACCTTATTTTTTGGACATTAGCCTAATCCTGAAGACCAGAAGTCTTATTTCTACAGCAAATAATAAACCATTGAACTTTAAGATTAATGTACCATCCCATTTACAGCACGAGGTCCTTGGATATTGATGAAACACTGAATCAAGAGCAATGGAGATTAAACTGCTGCTTATTTTTTAAAGCACTGTTAACTCTTCCTACTAATTCATTTGTACACTAAATAGCCAAAGACAGAAATAAAACCCACACCACAAATAGCAATGCATCTTTATGTTGCCAAGTAGAAGCATACTGATATTAGAACTAGTTTTGGAAATAGGAACAAAAAGACATTTTGGATTTAGTCACTAAGAGACATTTTGCATATATGAAAACATTTTTAACATAAGAGGGAAAAAAACCTGCAGCAGCTCATCTTTAAACAAAAGAGAATGAACGGTTAGGTAGTGAGAAAAATTGGAGAAACTTTTTTATCTAATTCACAAGATCTTTTCTGATTAAAAAATAGCCATATTCTTGCCAAGAAAGTGATCATCATTTTAAATAAACCCTAGAACCAATTAATATGACTAAGGCATCTATGTTTTACCTTATCATTTTGAATTCTTGTTTTGTTCATTTCCCAAAGGAATTTGTACCATTACAGTATAATGAGATTGTTCATTAAGAAAGAAAAATGTGACAGTTATTACTTTTGAGCCACAAGTCACAAATTTCCAAACTGGACATTGCAAGCAGATGCGAGTTCATCAAAATTGCACTAATGCCTACTTTACATCTGCACTTCTCTGAGTTCCTGAGGAAAAACAAACTGTTGTCATTATTTTTTGAGGCGTGTATCATCAATTTAACCAAAATTTATAGCTATCTGCCATGTAATATAGGATGTTGGAAACAAAGTCATGAATAAAGTAATGCCTTGATGAAATTTACATTCATGAGGGGGAAAAAGATAATTAAAATTATTCCATATAAGTGAAATAAAGAAATAAATTAAGGGAGGGAAATTGAGTGCCATGATTTTGAATGCAGTTAGAAAAATGGTGGCCAGGATAGGCCACACCCAGAGGGCGTGTCAGAGCAAAGGCTTGAAGAGCTCTTCCATGAAAGGCTTTATGGATATGTACAGGAAGGAAATTCTAGCTGGGGGAACCACTAGCCTAAAGGTCACAAGACAGGGTCTTCCTGCCACTATGTGTTCGAGGGACAGCCCAGAGGCCAATCTGATAACAAGGGAGCTGTCAAGGAGAGGAAAACGGGAAGGGAAGTGACAACAGAGAGATGGCAGTGTTTCAGATCATGTAGGGTTTGGAAGACTGTTGCAGAGTCTTGGAATTTTATGCCAAATGGAAGGGTAATTTCTGAGAGTTTGAAGATAGCAATGGCAGCACAGAATTTACATTATAAAAATTGGGCATTGAGTGTATGGAAGCAAGAGCAAGAGCGGGTGGGTTATTTAAGAAGCATCTGAATAATCTTGGGTAGAAATGATGGAATCTGTATTATATTTTAAGCTTCAGGGATGACTTCACTCCAGTGAAGCATTGTGTGCACGTGTGCACACACGCATTTTTACACACAAATATAGCAAACTGTTAAAGTATGCATTTTCCTGGGTTTTATGCTCAGATGACTCCTCCACTTGGAGTGGCTCTCAGGTGTGCTTTGATGAGAAAAAGTCACTCAAGGTCATATTCAGGCTCAGAGAGAAAAAGACCCATCATTGTGAGAGGCCAAGTCGCAACAATGATGTTAAGTATGTTCCAATGCTGTTCTAAGGCAACTGTCAGTAGTGGATTTTAAATAGCTAAGATGTTCTGGCTTTGGCTTCAAACAGTGAAATAAACGAAAGTGCCTAACATTTAACAGTAATTTCCATAATAGCAGTATCTAAAAACGTTTTTCAAATGTCACTTTCACAGAGTATTTCCCTCACCTGGATTCTTATTCCTGAGAAGTACAAAGCTAAATATAACCTTTTTCTTTTTCTTTCTTTCTTTCTTGTATTCTCTGGAAAATAACTAGCATGTGCTCTTGAAAAGTATAAACCTGAAAAAGATAGGGATGTTTTAGGTAAACTGATCAATTGTCCTAAGGGTGACTTAGGGATTTTGAGGCTTGATTGAGAACTGACTTTGCTAACATCAGATTTCCATTCCATTTCAGCTTCTGTAATAGACTTTATAAACACCAATTTACATGGAGACAGAAGTATTCTAAAGGTGATTCCAGAAAGGTGCATGGCTGAAATGCCAGCTGGACATTAACCTCTAGTACATTATGGCCTTTCACATACTGTTGCTTCTTTTTTAATCCCCAGAACCAACTGATTTTATTTATTCTAGTGCCTCTAAAGTTTAAACATATACGAATCTCCTTCTGTATAAAATAATGGCCTGAAATTATTTCTTCAAAATAGTGATCATTTGCATTTAGTTGGCAGCACAAATTTATCTTTCTGTATAATGCTGCTACATCTTAAAAAGGCAATATCATAAATGAGATTATCCCTTCAGAAAGCAATCCCAGAGTAGAATAAATCAAGATATGGAAACCTTACAAATGGCCTTTAATATAATGGATATTACCAGAAAGTACGTGCAACTGAAATGTTCTAAGACAACAATTTATTGCTGGATTCTCAGTAGGTAGGATTTCTTTTCAGAAATATATTAGCAGCATCTATCCAGTAGTATTAGTAATCTCCTATCTTTTGGCAGCTGAGCAAGCTGGCACAGGACCATACGAATCTAAGTCTTCGTATGCAGCTCTTTCTCTACAGGGATGGAGAAACTGAGGGCTGCAGAAGATGCGCAATGCTTCCAAAATCTCACAGTCTTTAAAAAAAAAAAAGAAACTACTTCTTATTTACTAGAAGTTCTTTATGATCCTGTACTGGTTTGGCATCAGTTCTCATTATATGAAATTCTATCTTCAACTTCTGAGAGAAATTGAACACAATAAACTTTTAATATTTGAAACTGACAACTTTGCTATAGTTTTTTTACTAATTAAAACATTCCTCAGAATATTTTGTACTACTAGTGTTATGATCCAAGGTTACATGTCTCCCAAAAGCCTCATATGTTTACAGGGGGCACTTTTCAGAGATTTTCTAGTTTGTTGTGTGATATTGGAATTAAAAATGTTTAATTGCTGAATTAGTGCAATGATTGTTTTTAGTATAGCTCTGGGTGCAGAAAATTGGAAGGTCAACCCTGGCTGTGGGTGACACCACCCAAAGGGTGGGTAGCCTTGAAGGGATAGAAAGGAGAGTCGGTCTGCTACTGCTTCACTATTTTGCTGTTTTGCTGAATTCTGCCTGTGCTGCCATGCCAGGGACTGCTTCTCCTCTGTGATGCCTCTCTGTCATGCTACCCTGCCTTGGAACCAACCATGACTTGAAACTTCCACAAACTGTCAGCTAAATAAATCTTTCCTGCTTTAACTTTGGATGATAGATATTTTGTCTCAGTATTGAGAAGAGTAACCGAGACAAGCAGACACAAAAATTATTTATTAAGTAATTGTACCACAGGTTGAGGTTCATACTAGAGGGATGTGGGTAGGATTCTGACCTTGGTAATTTTAGCAGATAGTCAGCAAATTGTATATGGAATTAGATGGAGAAGGAAGGAGAGGAACATTTACCCTCAACGTTCTCTGTGCTCAGCCTGTGCATGGCTTCTTCTCCGCAGGTTCTGGCAACTACTAATCTTTCCACTGTCTCCATAGTTGTGCCTTTTCTAGAACGTCATGGTAGTAGGAATCAGACAGTACGTAACCTTTTCAGATTGGCATATTTCACATAGTAACTTGCACTTAAGTTTTCTCTAAACTGTCTTTTCGTGGCTTATAGCTCATTTCATTTTAGTGCTGAATAACACTCTATTGTCTGAATATGCCAGTTTATCCTTATTTACCTATGGGAGGAAATCTTGGTTGCATCCGAGATTCAGCAATTATGAATAAAACTGCTATGAACAGCTGGGTGCAGGATTTTGTGTGGACCTAATTTTTCAACTCCTTTAGGTAAACACCAAGGAATGTAATTGCTGAGTCATATGTTTAGTTTTAAAAGAATCTATCAAGCTACCTTCCAAGGTGGCAGCAACGTTTTGCATTCCCACTGGCAATGAATGAGAGTTTCTGTTGATTCACATTCTTGTCAGTACTGGGTAGCATTCTGAATTTTGGTTATTCTAAGACATATAATAGTGTCTTGCCATTGTCCTAACAGGTGTTTTCCAAAAGACACATAATGTGGAACATCTTTCCATAGGCTTTTATTTTATTTTTTTGGCACTTGTGTGTTTTTTCAGTGAAGTGTTTTCTAAAATCTTTAGTATAGTCATTTTAAAAATCTAATTGTTTGTGTTCTTGTAGCTGATTTAAAGAGTTCTTGGATATTTTGAAGATCATCCTTTATATATATCTTTTGCTAAATATTTTCTACCCGTTAGCATATACTACTCATATTGAAAGAAAAGAAGGCAAATGCAATCTAATTCTTTAGATGTAGGAAGAAGGTAAAAAGATTGGTATGGATACCTCCCCTAATACCTCAGCTACCCTCAAACATGGTGGCATTCAGAGACATACATTAAAAGGCACTCAACAGTTCTTTGTACCCTTGCGTCTCTGGTGGCCTCTACTGCTAGCTTAGCTTCTATTGTTAGAAAGTTGGCTCTTAATAAATATTGTTAAAAGTCTGCTGTATGAATCCCAAACAGACATTTCCGCAATTTTTGTGTATGTATTGTTGACTGCAAAGGAAAAACAAAAGAGAGGTAGAGATAACAAGAATGCTAATTTACTGACAGCATTTGGCACAGGTCCTGGAACTGTAATAAGTCAATGAATGATGTAATATTTATGATACTTTAAAAACTAGCAGTATTATTTTTCTTATTATTATTATGCAAAAGCATATGGCATCTAAAATCTTCAGTTACATTTTTTAAAATGTCACACAGGGCTCCATAGCACAGTCTTGGGATATTTGTCAGATGGAGAACTGTGTTTACTTGATTGTCTCAAACAACAAGGTAAATATAGCAATTGTAAGAGGCTTGGCCAATTCTACTTCATATAAAGATAGAAAAACTGAGAGGAAGGGACAAAACACACAGAGGAGTTTTGGAGCTCTTAGGTTATTTGAAAATGAAGGAAGATCTGTCCCTAACAAATACTGAATCTTGCCTTGATAAGACCACACCATACTTTAGGAAGTAATTCCTAATAATCACTTGAGAGCCCAACAAGGCAGCATCAGGAGTTCTTGCTGAAATAATCCCATGTGCTGACATTTTGTTTAATGCTTTGATAACATCTGAGGATGTGGCCTCTTTCCTCTTCTCCTCCTGGGTTTTAGTATAATATTCATAGCTTTCTCCCGATGAGTATTTGGTTCTTGGAGCCTTGTAAAACTGTAGCCCGCTGGAACGTGTTTGGTTCCAGAGGTTCATGCCTTTTACACATTGTTATTCTAAATTCCACGAGTCATTTACTTACTCATAATCGTGGTCTTTCAAGCCTCTTGGAGATTTTACTCTCCGTTCCACACTATTTGTCCCCAGTTTTGTATATTAGCCAAAGTAACTAATATGAAATCTTCTCAGGATGGGTCAAAATGGAAATAATGAGGTAGCTGAGGAGTAAATATTACTGATTTATGAATGGCAATGTTTCCCTCAGAAACTGCTGATGATCGGAGCAGTTTGTTAGAATGGGCACACACCCTAACATGCATTTGAGGAAAAATAAAAAAAAGTTTTGGTGAGAATGAGCAAATATTTCCCTTTGTAAGCAAAATGTATTTTTTCCTGAAACTGAAGAAGTTATATTTGCTCACTAGTTTTCTTTTAGATGTAATAAATGTGCAGCAACGAATCTCATATTGTTTCCATTTGAAAAACACATTTTCTAAAAACATTAATGATGTGGTAGATAGAACAGATTAGCTTACTTGACAGTTTTTGCACCATCCTTCTGATGGTTTTTCTTGTACTGCAGACACTGGAAAACTAAAAATAACATTTCCTGACTCCCTTGGAGTTAGGTTTCCAGACATGATTTATGTTCCACAAATCGGAAGTGTAGACTCGATACTTGAATTTGCAACTTAATTTTGCAGAGCATGAGGCGGAGTGCGCATGCGAATGTAACAGGGGTGGTGGGCTTTGGCTGGTCACAGTGCTGGTCACAGCATGTGCTCTCAGATTTCCATTGAGGCAGCTTCCCTGGAGGAATCAGTCTTGGTGATGGACTTCCTGTATTCCCAGCTTCCTGACCCTGAACAAGGAGTGGAGTCCTTTGTTTAGGGGGAAGCTTCCTGACGTGGTTCCGGGAACTGATCTGGGGGCCCAGCTTACCACCGATTACTACAGTCCCATCAAACAGTGCTGTCAGTCCTGACTCACCGTAAAGCTGCTTTCTGCTTAGAGTCCTCAGCGGCTTCTGTAACTTAGCTTGTACTGATTTAAGTCTGAGGTTCTGAAGTTAGGGTGTGAGGTACTGAGTGTCTTAGAATTTTCTTCAAAGTTTTCAATCTATTCCTCAGAGAAGAGTCTTTCCCATGTAGTGCCATAATTTTCTACCTACATTGTCATTCAGTAGCCAGAGAATCAATTTCTTCATCTAATAATGGGCTGGATTAACTAGTTATCTTTGTTATTTTTACCACTGAGTACTAGAAGTGCTCTGTCTCTATCTTCCTACTATGAGAAGATCTCTGCTGACTTCAAAACCCTTCGCCTAACCCAGCTCAGATTCCTCTCTGAGTGTCTGTTGCCTGCAGGCGCTAATACAATCAGAAATCCTGTAACATTTGAGATTTAATAAGACTGGAAGTTTTCTTTCCCATAAAGATTGTATGGTATAATTGGAAAAACAAAACAAAACAAAGCAAAATGAAAGAAAACAAATGGATTTCGATATAGAAACTGGCTCCACAAATTTACTTAATATTAGTGTGATTTTGGAAAAGCTATTTAACTTTTGGGACTATTTTCTGAGATTCCAATACTTTTTAGGGTCCTTGTGAAGCTTAAATGAGAATATATATAGATATATCTATATAGATATAGATAGATATCTATATCTATGTATTATAGATATATATGAATAAATATCTATATCAATATCATATTTTTGCTATTGGAGAACTACTTCTTTCCTGTTGCACATAGCCTTGGTGGAAGTATCAAAGATAAGCAGGTTATACAGTATAAACCAAAGGGAGACAATATTCCTTTTTTGTGTTTTAGGCAGCGCAGGGAGCAGGAATAGTGACATATGTTCAGTGAATTGGGAAATCTTCCAGGTAGATTAGTTGCTTAAGGCATCCAAGGTAGCAGCGTGGAATTTGGTCCAGACAGTTCCAAGCCATCACCCTCTCAAAGCCCTGGTGCTCCTGCATGCCCTCACTCCCTCGTCTTTCTTGGGTCTGTTTCTGTAGCCTCTTATCCATCTCCTTAGCTTCTAACACGACTTTTCTGATGCATTTTGTGTGCATGTGTGTGTGAGGCATTCCGAATTGGCTTCCATATCCCCCCATAAACAAAGATTACCAGAGAAGTATTTTTTTTGTACCCCATAAAAGAGGAAACAGTTGGGAAAGGTCACATTATTATACTAAGGTCATGTAGCTAGTAGTTACTGGTATACAACCATGATGTAAGGTCAAGTTTTCAGGCCATAAGACTTATTTTTCTATTTGTTTAGAGCTGGTTTTCTAGTCCAACAGAACTGTCTTACTAAACCTAAATTTGTTTAATGAGCCTTTCCCTGGAGGATATAACCTGGGAGCTACTATTCAAGTCAATCTGAAGTACTTTAAAACAGAAGAGTAGAAACCAAAACCCTCACGATTATGAAAGAGCAGGATTTGCTACATTGATCTCAATTCATTACATAGTGCCAAAGCAGGGTGAAATTGAAATGACTACACTTGCTGACCATAAAAAAGTCATTTCCCTTTTCATCCCAAGTAAAACAATAACCTTGTGTAAATTCAAAAATTAAACTGAATTCCATTATCGCTTAGGTACTAATCTATATACTCCACTTGAAATTTAATTGTCTGACTTAAAATTTGAATAGATATGCATTATGTATAGTTCTTTACTTTGCATTATGAAGTAATTTTCAAAATATAATATATAGCAAATTCTAATTCTTAAAAAGATATTTTCTCAGTTATTCTTTTTGAAGAGTTGGTTCTTTCTTTTCTTTTTGTACCAAGGATATATGCATAAAATATAGCCAAAGGTAGAAATACTATTACTTACTTAAACATTGAAACTCTAGAATCAATATGAATTGAATACCCACCTAATTTAATGGCAAGTCTCATTATTCTCATCTAATGAATGGTTGGGATATTAGGATACAATATGCATTGCCAAAGACTTTCTTCAGAACAACATGTGAACCAGAGAATGAGCCTGAATGAGCACTGGCCTCAAAATTTACACTGATTTGTTTTATCTTCTAGCACTTTCACAGATTATAATGCAATCGAAGTGCTTTCCTTGCTTATGGTGTCCGGTTACTCGAAAGGTAAATCCCCATTAGCCCGCACCCTCTAGGAAATGCCATTTCCTACACTCGTCATTGCTTGATGAAATGGGGTCTGAGCCGTGCTTGGCACTGGCTGAGTGCCGAGTCATACACTGCCAACAGTACACAAAGGGAAGATGGCTGAGGAAGCCTGAGATGTCTCCTCTCTGATGGAAAGAAACTCGGAAGGAGAAACGGCTTTGTCTCTTCCTTTTGACATTGATTTCTGTATAGAAAGCTTGGAACTGAAACAGTCAACAAGGAGCTTAAGGTGTGTTAGCAGAACACAGACCTTAAATACTAGAAAGACCTAACTTCCTGAGTCACTGAATTAAACTCCTCTTGGAGCAACTTTTTATGTGAAATAATCCTTCCTTCTTGTTGCAGCGAGTTGGAATGGAGGTTTTCTGTGATGCTCAGCCCAAGCATGTGAACTGAATCACAAAGCAATTTTTCAAGCAGCACTGAGCCCAGGGACTGGCCCATAGCAGCTGCCCAAGTGGTACTGAGGGAGGTTAACATCATCTGATACGATTGCTGACCTGAGGGAGCAATGAGGAATTCATATTTATTTTGACTAAAGATAAAATGGTGGCGATGACTACAAAAAATAATGGATACAGTGAAATATTGGATAAGATGGGGCAAGAGGCAGGAAAAGTACATCTTAGATTCTCTAGTGACAGCCCAAGGGCTTGATCCTTTCGTTTCTTGAAGTGCAAACATGAACTCACAGCACAGCGTTTTTCTCATCTTTCTTTCTAGGTGTGAATGTCAATCAACACCGCCTGGACAGAGCCAGGCCCCTCCTCATTTCTAAACTGCAGGGACTACGCAAGCAAATGCTCAGACTTCCCTGAAGGTCAGTATCTTCACAACGCAAAAGCAGGGCACCCCCTAATGTGCACAATAGAAAGCAAAAGAATGGGATGCGCTTTATTTATTAACAGGGTGTGTTCCTCCAAAATGCCAAACACCATGGGGATGATGGCAGATGAGGCCTTTCGGGTATGGTTAGATCAGGACCTGGAGTGTGGGTTGAGCGACCTCTTAAAAGGTTACCGAGAACTGCCTCCCCTTGTTCCCCCTGTCAGGATGCAGCAAGAAAGGCTCCTATCAGACCCTTTCCCCTATGCCAAGACTGTTGGTACCTCGATCTTGGACTTCTCCTGAACCGTGAGAAATAAGTTTCTATTATTTGTAAATTACCCAGAAGGACCAGACTAACATACAGGGCCAGGATGAAACATAAATTGAAGTGGTTGGAAAAATCTCAGGTTGAAGATATTCCAGAGAGGGGAGTTCTCACAGGGAAGGGTCTATGGATCTCTGTAAGTGGCCCTTTGACACAGAACATCTTCAGTATAGAGTGCCAAGCTTCAAACCACTTACATCAGGGTCCGTAGCTCTTGAAAGCCATTAATTAAAACTTTATCAAAAAATTCCTTTTCTCCATTTTTATTATGGAGATCTCTGTTAACCCTGTCCTTGACCCAGGGGTACTGAACTTTGAGTGAGCGTGTCCACCATAATGCCTAAGCCGGATCTCTCTCCGGGGCTTTCCATCTTCCACAGCTCTTACTTCACCTCTTTCTTCCTCCCCTCTTCAGGCACACAGTGACCCCTTGTTATTTTTTCATCTATTCTTTTGAACTTTATATTCATGGATTTTTAAAATAAATATAAAATATTTTGTCTCTAAATAATTTATTGCAAATGTAATAACATGTGCAAGACACAAAACTGATTTTGTAAAATAAAAACATGCATAGATCTTTTTTTGTATGCATAGATCTTTGAGTCTGTTCCCAAGAGTCTTAGAATTCATCTTGAATGACATCTTTAAGTATTTCTAATGAAAGATACGTCACATTAAGTGGCTCAGCAAAACTCTTTCAGCAATACAAAGGGAAGTAGCTTGCCTTTCACCAGAATCTAAGTGTACACTGTTTCTTTTCTACCACCTGTTGGACCTTGGCCTTCATTTCAAATTCACTATGTTGATGATTCAATTCACCATCTTTCCTCCAAAATTCATTTTCTATTGTGATAATTCTGTTTCTACCAGCTGTTTCACAGCTAGTATGGTCACTCTTGCTTACAAGATGGAATATTCTTTGCATTTTCCACAGATTCATACTCTCCATCTAGCTACTAACTAAAGATTTCTTCACTTTTCTTTTAAAAAATCTCTTTTATGTCCCTGTTCTGTGGTCATTTACTATCAGACCTACTGAAAATCCACATCACTTTAGACCTGTCATCTTGTAGTTTCCTGGAAGATACCTGTGATTCTAGGCCTGCTTCATCTAAATCATTCTATGTGCTTCAAAGCACCACAGCGGAATTCTATAATAGGAATACACCCAGCCCCAGTAGAGAAAAATCTCTAAAAGACCTCAGAAATGCACAAGAATCTGCAATATAAACACTAATTATGAGAGATGCATTTTTAAAAAAAGTTTCTCATTTAATTTATAAAATATTTTGTTTGATAGAAAACTTCTCTCCTTTAGACAAGATTGTTCTGTTCTTACTGTGTTCCTTTTTTGAATCCTTGTTTTATTTCTCTGATACATGGAATTTCATGAAACTCTTAAAGAAAGCTTTTTCATGTCTTTAAATGATGTATTTTAAAAACTGAGCAAGCATACACTATTTTATAATTGAATGGGGTATAAATTCTAGACCTCAACATCTTGATTAGGCTCCTGTTTGTATTTTGCAGTTATCAGCATTATTTAAAATGTGCTTTCAGGAAATAAAGAGGATACTTTAGAATATCTTTTGGTTTAATTTTCCTCATTATACTTACCCCTTGCCCCAGATTCAAGGATTTGAGATATTTCAATTTTCATTGTCCTGAAACAAAAGTTCTCTGTGAGCTTCACTTGACTTTGAAAGTCATCAAGAATCCATGTCCTGTGTTCTAGCCCATTTTATTTATCTCGAGCTTCCTACAGCATCTTTGGAATTAGTGGGCTGGAATCCTGTCCTTATTCCATTTATAACTCACAACTTTTCACCTGATCTAACTTATCTTCTACTTCCATTAGCACTCAGTTCCAAATTATGTAGTAAGAAATTTGACTTTACCTAAAAAGAAACCTGGCTTTTGCCTCTGTCTCCTGGAAGCTGATCTGTAGCACCTGGCATTGTCTGCCTGATAGGGTGTTTTTGTCAGGGTCTTTGTCACCAGACAGTCTAACCATGATTTCTGATGAGGGCTTTGGGGCCATACTATATGAGTTCTTACGTAGTAAAGAACTGATGATTAAAGGTAGGTGGAACTTTGTGAAGAGTTGGAGACTGAGGGGCAGCCACGGAAGCAGGTGACTGAGTCTCAGTAAATATTCAAGAATCTGAAGGCTGGATTGGGCTTCCATAGTTCGCAAGTCTGTGTGTATCATTGCCCATTGTGGCAAAGAAGAGATATACATATCCTGTTAGAAATGTACAATATTTTATGATTTCCTGTGCTCAGTCTTTTGAAATAAGATTTTATACATTTATAAATTGTAGACATATAGGAAATATCAGAGTTCACTCTGTGAATTGCTTGAAATATATATTATTCTTTTAAGCAGAAACATTTCCTGCCATTCTACAGATTGAAAAATTGTATTTTTCTTAAAACAACTTGAGATTTTTTTGAAACAAGATTTAGAATCTATTTTTATGAATAAATTCTTTTCAAGAAAGCTGATCTTTAGGAGAAACTTGAGCTTTGTTGTTTCTGTAAATTGTGCTGCTTTAAGAACTCAGACTACCCTTCTAAAATATAGTGTACAGTTTTCACAAAGTCACACAATAGATAAAAATATATATAATTATAAAATGCACAGACATAAGTATAGGAGACATAAGTATAGGACATATAGATCAAATAAATAAGCTAGGCAAAATAAAACCTGGCATTAATGTTTCCTGATTAGAATCTACTTTTAAATATCTGTTTTGTTCAAGATAGAATGCTAAATTATATATTTTCTGTGTTTGATTCAGGATAGGAAGAAGTTATCTTTTCTTACTTCCTTTACAGAAATTAGCATATGCTAAATTAAAACTCATAAGCTAATAGCTTCCATGGCCTCTAAGACATCTCTACGACTTCAGCATGAGTTCATTAATAGTTGTTAAATTTTTTTCCCTGGAAGTCTGAGCCTAATAAGATATAAGAACAGAGAAAGATAGACTCCTCTAATAGTCGTGAGGTAGTAGTCATCTAATTAATAGTCTCTTTTCTTGGAATGGTTTCGCAGCTCTTCTCTTGCATGTGCTGAGGAAGGATATAGCATTCAAAATCATAACATTGTAAAACATGCCTTTATCTTTTAAAACACTTCATTCTGGTTTAGGAAGGTTCCTGCTGTACGAGCATGTGATGAACCAGTTGACTTCCCAAGGTCTATTAATTTATGAAGTGAAAATTAATATCCTTTTATCAGACAAGTCTGGAATCCAATTATCGGTAGAGCAGATGTGCTTTTTTTGTATATAGAGAAAAGGGATTCCAATACCACTGGTTCAAGAAGTAAACTAACATAATAGGAATTCTCACTTTGCTTTACTGCTGCCCTAAAGATGAATTGCTTGAGGTTATGGCTACCTCCCGCAATCCCTCTAAATATCAAAAAGGAAAGCACAGCTCAGATAGGTCCAGGCTTGGCTCTCTTCAGCAGTAAATTATGGGAATGTGACTCATACAGCTGCTATGGGTACCTGCTTCCTGCCAGATCCTCTTCCTTTCATTTCTTTTGCCCACTGGGTATAGCCAGTCATTTCCAAAAGCTAATTTGCAGTTGATTATGCAATCTGCCAAGCCCAATCAATGTGCATACTCATGACCACTCATGAGATCATTTGCCTTAATCGTGGGAGACCTCTAGGTCATTCCTCAACCACAGGGAATATATTCAGTGGAGATAGTTGTAGGGCTGCCCACTATCCAGCCACTTGCCAGGTCTTTTGGCTTCCATTATTTTCATCCCTGGGATACAACCAGTGATATGCAAAGTCGCTTCAAAGGCAAATCCATTCCCCATCCGGGAGAGGTCCTCTGCTGACTGCTGGCTTCTGAGACAGCAGGATAAATACAAAGACCTTGGAGACACTTTAGAATGGAAGCTGCCTTTCATCCTGTCTCTGTCTCTTAAAAACATTATTAGTTTTCAGCAAGAGTTTATTCTCTTCTACTTAGAAAAAATTAACTCTATGTGTGTAGGAGAAAGGCCTTTTAAAAATCAGCCTTCCTCTTGGGGTTTGTTCTGATTCTACTTCTCCACTTATATGTCACCATTTGTGACACAAATGGACCCAGTCATCATAGTTTAACACATGCGCAAGGATTGTAGCTTCAATCGTCAAATGTTATAACTGGCTAAAACAGAGAAGGCAGAAATATAGGTGCCGCCATTTTCCTTTCTCTCTCCTTTATGTATCATTTATAGATTAGATAGATATAGACATAGATATAGACAGATGCGGGTATACAGATATAGATAGAGATAGAGATATTTATAGCGTCTACTATGTGGTAATCATTATTATAGGTACTCAGGTTATAAGAAAGAACAATTAATATGGAATTGGTGTCCTCATGGGGATTTTATTCTAGTGGGGATAGAAATAGTAATAATCTTATCAGAGCATCATTTCTTCTTGAGCCCTGACTTAACCACATAATCCTTCTCAGCCTTTACACTAAACAGTCACTATTATTCAATATAATTAGGCAAATAAGATGAGATCTATCTGTCATTTCTGATCTAGCACAGCCTACTAGTAATAACTAGCTCCAAAAACAAAGTACTTTTTACATTTTATTAAAACACTTGAATCAAAATATTTTACCATAATAAATACCAGATTAATGTAGAGGGCATTAACTTGTTAACCTGAACCTCTTTTCAATGCTGGATTTTACTAAACTTTCAATTGTAGTATTCATAAATAAGGTGATTCACTTCACTGAATTAAGATTCAACTTGAAAAATTCATCTTAAAAGTCTTACTTGTTAACAGTGAAATTTTGTGAACCAAAAAGTCAAACATCTAAGTAATCTAAGTAATCAGTTGAGCAGTTTCTTCATGTCTATATAAATACATTTTGGGAAGAGTATCTATGATTAAAAAATGTTTAAGTTACCTTACCTTAAGTTAATCTAGCTACGGTTATGTTGGTTATAATGTTGTCATGGATTGCATAGTTTAAGTTCTGGAGCCAACTATGAGAGTCAAGTTAGGTTGAGAATAAATAAACCAAAGCTTCTAATAGTCTCATAATCTATTAAGCATCTGATAAACTGATAAGATAACCAAAGCATTAATAAAGTCAGAGCATGGCAAAATCAGTGAATTAATACAAAAGAGGATATGATAGTAGTTACCTCCTTCACTTTACCTAGTCTAAACTGTCCCTTAAGACTCTTGTTTTTAATTTCTAATGAGATTTCAAATGTAAAAACTCAGTTTTTAACAAAGGTAATGTCTCGGTTTTTGGAATTGGTCAATTTCTTCCCATGTTACGTTAGAAGCTCTCATCTTTTTTGCATGGGTGAATCTTTTGGAACTTTCAAAGATAAGATGAAGATTCACTTTATCTTCAACACTGTCCCTCTTCACTTTAGCCAAATGCAGTGGTTTTCTGTAAGATATATCAACTCATATTTGCAACCATATTAATATATCTAAGCATGTTAATTTCAAATACTATATTATAACTTCCTCATGTGATCTTTTAAAATTATCACAGTTTTTAAATTATCAACAGTAATAATATTGGTGTTAAAAGCAAATGGATTCAAAGCATGGATATCATATTTTCCATGATTTTATGATCTGTTTACCCTACACACACATGTAGGCATGTGCACACACACATTTCCATTTGAGACATAATAATAAGCTGAGGTCTTCTGAAGGCATACTTTTTTAATTAGTTGAAGTATATACATAACTGATTTATATTCCTAAGCCAATGACAACATATCTTCTTTATGATTAATTCATCATTTTTGATGCATCAATTAGGACTCAGTAAATAAAAACAAACTTTTCTATGATAACTATTTTCAAAATGATTTTTAATGGAATTTGGGGTCTCAATGACCCCACAGTTGGGAATACTGCTCAAAGACGCAAATGTTATTTTTCTGGATTATTGCAAAGTGAATTTATCAAGAATTAGGAAATGCTAAAATAAAGATGAGCCCTTGCAGTATGAATTATAGCAGTCTGCTGGATATCTACTACGAGATAGACTAACAATTGTAAATGTATTAGCTCAGAAACATTTCAGAAGGAACTAATAGCCATTCCTAAGTATTTAACCATCAGTGAATAAGACCTCAGTCCCCAAGACTTCAAGATCAGAACCCTAACTGTGATCAAGACCACTCAGTAAGCACAACTAACCTGGCCTCTTACGGTACCAAACTTTCGTACTTTACACTTTTCTGACTCTGAGACCCTATGTCTCCTCCTTGGTTGCATCCTTCATAGACTTTAAAAACCAGTTCTGGAGGTCATACCTCTGAGTCTCCCACTAGCATTGCTGCAGGTAACACCTTGCATGTATGGGTTATGAAAAAGATTGTCTAGTTAATTTAGGGGGACTTGCCGGTTGTTTTCTCCAGATCACAGACTGTTCACTTGGGCCCATGCAAAAATCTGATCAATGACCTTTTGACTTCCAGAGGCCAAAAACTCCACGCTTAGATCATGCTAATACTGTCACTTCCTGAGTGTGTGTTCCACGCAGAGCTATGGCATGTGATTGTGTGGGTGCAGTTTGTGGGTCCTTCATTTCCAATCACTTTCCTTTTCCAGGAATCACCCTGATTCTTGACCCAATAAATATTTCCAATTCCTGTGCTTGGGGAGGTGGATTTGAGACTGGAGTCTCCTCATCCATGTGCAAATGCCTCGTGAATAAATTTCTTTCTTTTGCTAAATGGGTTGTTTTAGTGTTTGGCATATGGTATAGTGGACAAAATGGGTCTGCTACGGAAAGCCTCAGGGCTCCAGAAAAATCAGTAAGAGCAGACGCACAGCTTTCCTGTCTCCAAAATCAAGACTAGACATCTTCAGTGACCATTTATGAATAAAAAATCAACAATTCTAGGTTGATACCTACATGTGCACTTGACATTTCAAAGGATGTCAAAATGTACAGCAATATGAGAGTGTAAGGATAATATTCATAAAGACATAAGCAGCAAGAAATTTCATGTGACTTATACAACTATGAGCGATGTCCTTATTGCAGCCACTATAAATCACATAGCATAATTTTTTGTTAAAATGAAGCAACTTAGTCACCTATATATTCAAAAGTTGAACATTGACAAACATGTCTCTGTGTGTATGAAGCTTCATTGACTTTGTTTCAGTTTTTGAAGGCAAAGCATGGTGAAATAATCAAAGACAGAATAAGAATAGTTTTATTTAAAGTTTTGGTTTATTGTAAATGTGAATATATGATTAGATATGCCCTACGGTTATTTGGTCAGAGGTCAAATCTTTTGGAAGAGAAGGCTATGTCTAATGCTGAAGATAGGCACGTTGAGTGAATTCATAATTTCCCAGGCTATGAAAAGTCCCTAACACTCTCGTGGCCTGAGACAATGTTAACATGTTCCCTAAGTTTATAGCAGACTTCTGGGATTGGCTGAATGATTTTGCAGCTCCAGGGTAGGAAGAACTTTCGGAGTGGGCCTGGGAGAGGCATTTGGACAGCTTATCTACACTTTAACCACAATGGACAGCAGCATTGAGACAATTTCCCTTTGGAAGGTCAAGGTAGAGGTGGGTTAATAACAAGAGTAAGATACTATTCCCTGCTTGTGTGAGTTTAGAAAAATTAGAAAATGTTTAGACAAAGTTTACTGGTGTCTTTATTGTTGGATTTCTCAGAATTTTAAAAGTGTTTAATGAGTAAGGTAAATACTTAAGACAATGGTATCATATGCAGAGTTCCCAAATCAGTTTGATTGATGCTATTTTGATGCACTTTTCTCAAAATAATAGAAAACTGGCACGTTCCTTGGACTATATAAGTCCCCATGCATCTTCTAAACCATTTACTCTGCCATTGCATAGTATACGTACACTTTACATTTCAGTATTTATCAGCAGTTTAGCTAAACAAGGTGTAAAGAGTTTTCTTTCCAAAGGCTCTGAGACTTCCTAGAAGTTCCATGAGTTGAAGCACTATTTGAAAATGTTGATTCTATGTAGATCAGTGTCAGGCTTTTAGAAAGCACATTATGTGATTTATTTGTAGTTATAGTTTTTTTGAGATAATCTTAAAGAAATGTTCTGTTCATATTCTCATAATCACAAAATATCAGCTCATAGATTTGCACTCAGATGATTAATCAAAGACAGATAAAGTTAATATTAAATATATTCAGTGTGAATATACACGTAGTGAGAAAGTATAATAAAGTACCTCTGCCTTTTTTTACATGCAAAATTATATTGGTCAAATTGAACATCCAGATTTTAGAATTTTAAAAAAGTTAAAAAATTAATCCAATTTAGGGTTTACATGATAGCACCTATAGTACAATTTATTCTGCAAAACTAGGTAGATTCACAAGACGTTTAAAACTGGAATAATATTTTAGATGCAAGTAAATGATGTAATGTTATTTGGGGACTCCATAGTAACAAGCTTTGAGTACTATTATTGTTCTTCATTCTCAACTCAAACCAAGGTTTTCCTCTGAAAACAAGAACATTTCTTCTTTTCTGTGAAATTAAGTATATTTAAAAATGGCTGCCAATTACATGAAAATGGGGTTTTTCTTATGGAAAACATACTCTGTTGAGAATATTAAATGTGAAGAAAATGAGCAAGCAAAATCAGCTTTAGGAATAGCATGCAAAGGTGTTAATTTTTTTACTTTGATTATCAAGAATTCAACGATATATATGTACATGCATATTTAATGGAGAATAAATAACATATACTTATTACAATAATATCACATATTAATTTCTTTTGACAAATGACACTCAAAATGGTATTCACAATACCATTAAAGATGCAAGTTAGAAAGACTGAATTCAGATGAATTTTGCAGACATTGTTTTCTTTACACACAGAATTCACACAGTGACTATCTGGGACTCTTTTGTATTAAGTTTACCAATTTGCTGAATTGTTTCTTTACCTATCTTTCTGTTTGACACAGAAATTTTCATCTCCTCACCAAAATAATGTGAGATATGAGAAAAACAGAGTAGTTTTTATCTTGGCGAGTCTGCCAACATTTAGAATCTGGCTGTCACTTATGTAGAACAAGGAATCTACATTTTCCATGCTTTTGCATTGATAAAATTGGATGAGGGACATGTATTACCTAAACTCTGAAAAGATTAGAGAGTATGTGTCATTTTCTACATGGATAATAAAAACTCTAGTGGCTGAACGTGTTTCTCTGAAGGCAGCACAAGAACACTAATATACACCTTAAGTACATTAGAGTTCATCTATATTTTCTTAAAATATCTCAGAATGGCTGGGGATTTAGCTCAGCGGTTCAAGCACCTACCTGGCAAGTATAAGGTTGTAACTTTGTTTCCCAGTACACTCATCCACCAAAATAAACAAATAAATAAATAAAATCCCAAAATGCTACAATGTATATGTTTTTAGCCCTATTTTGCAGAAGAAATCAAGGCCCGTGGAAGTAACCTGTGAGATCACATTGTTCACAAATCAGAAAACCCAATTCAAACTGAGGGAGGTCTTATGCAGTCTAAGATTGGTACAGAACTTCCAAACTGAGATGTGTATGAATTTCCTTTTAAAACGTGAAAATATGCCAGACCTGAAATTACGTGCACATGGACCTGGTATTTTCAAAACCTCTCATTGTTCTCCATGAAAAGAATTTTCTTCTTTTTTAAATATGTGGAAAAGAAATATTTAAAGATTACCAGAAGAAAGTGAAGACAAAATTTTAATGTTGTATAAAATGTGGGATTCCCCAAAAGTCCAGGTGTCAATATTCACTAAGAAACTCAATTTATTTTTAAGATCACGGAATTTGGGATTAGATACTCTGACTGCAATGACTCAATCACTTATTAGCTCTCTGAGCTTTAGTTTCTTCTATAAGTTGGGATGGAAATACCCACTGTTAGGGTTGTCATGAAGGTTAACTGAGATAATGCATTTAAAATTATTTAACGCAGCACTACCACAGAGTAATTGCTTAATAAATGGTAATGCCTGTGATTTGAATTTCCACCCTAATGCTGTCCACTAAGACATGCTGACCTCCCTCTGGGTATCATAATGTTGCTTGGTTAGCATGGAATCAGATTTATTCTCAATCATCCATTGCCATCTGATAGGCAGACCCAGTTGCATTCATCTGCTAGAGAAATCGTCCCTGAACAGGACCTCAGAGAGAAAGTCTTTGTTTCAATAATTCCTATTGTCAGGTCACAAAGTCACATTGTACATTCTTTACTTAGGTACATTATGATCCATAAACTGTTTGCAAAGCAGTCCAAAGTCTAGAATCCTATTTGTTTGTTTAAAATGGTGTTTCATTCTCCCCTGTTTAGTCCTAAAAGGCAGAGCATGTCTGGATTCATGAAATGTCATATTCTCTGGGGTAATGTGCACTATCTACTATCTAGTGCTCGGTGTATGAAAAATAGGTAAAATCAACAAATTCGTGACTCTTCTCAGGTGTTAAAAGCAAGGCTGGTCTAAGCAACAAGAATAGGGGTGCACAGATGGAGAAAGTGGAAACACAATCAAATATAAATTAAAAAGGTACACGTTACCCTGCTTTTACTTATTAGCAGGGATTTTCTCATTCCAGTCCTGCAGGGTTTGAAGAGCTCACTGACTTGTGGTTAGATGAATCCAGTAGAAATTTCTGCATTGTCACGAGATCCATGTTGTTGGCCACTTGTCAGATTGAGGGACAAGTTACCTAGATTAAGGGACTTGTCACTCTCAGGCATTTAATTAGCAGAATAATAACATGGGGATTTACAGAATTCTTTTCACTCATGTGAGCTTAGTTCCAGAGCTTCTGACTTGGGGGTCAGCGATTTATGCCTGAGTTGAATCTTGATCATTTGCAAATCTTGGATTCAGTGCAGATGTTTCAGAGTACAAAAGTGCTATGTACTCATCTGACTGAGAAACAGTCAATTTAACTAAGCTCATAAGAAATACCAAAGCAATTTCACAGCTGATTTAGACCCACAGACCTTTTATACCTGGTTTATAGGAAACTCATAGAAATTAAGAGTTGAAAACAAAGTTTAAGATCATCTAGCACAATCATTCCGTTTTAAGAGTCTGCTTTCCCAGAGGAACTGGAGGGCCCTGAGGAGAGAAACTGCATTTGTTTCCAGCGTGATTGTACGAGACAAGAAGCCCTAAATGTAAAGGATGGGATTTCAGACTTTCTGGATAAGTCAGAGAGTCTTAGTGCCTAAGTGTACCTCCTATTTTACGTAGCTCCAAACAAATGAGATATTAAATGCCAATAGATTATGTGTCATAGTCTGCTTCCACAAGCAGGCAACAGGACGGGATTTTTCATTTTTCATTTGACAGGGAGTATGCACCATTTCCATATGTTATTATTACACTGATAGGAGCAATCCTTGTCCAAGGGATTAGTGCAAATCACAGTTTGATGAAATGTGGCGGTAAGAGGAGAGAAGGTGTTAGAGTTCGGAGAGAAACCAGTACTGATATAGAAAGGTCACTCACCGCAGAGCTCTCAGCAGCGAACGCAGCACAGAGGTGCCACCTAGTGACTGCACTCCTCTGGTAGTGAAAAGCACAGATTTCCTAGCGTGGAGATTCAGATTGGTACATATTTCCCATCACAACACTAATTGTCTATTCACAGTTTGTTCTGCTCTGTCAAATTCTAAGGACAAAATGAGTATTGGACTATAGGTCTCTGAAAGCCACTGGGCAACAACCACAGCAAAAGCACAGGAGATGCATCCAGATACTCTGCTCCTCATAAGTGCACATCTGCTCTGTTCTAAAAGGGTAGAGGAGATGACATTTCTAATGCTTGATGTATTGAGAAAAGAGAGAATGCATTTCTGCCTCAGTAATGCATATTTTCCAACTATCTCCTAAGATTATTTTTTTATTTATTTATTTTAAAAAACAACACATCTTTATTGCCTAGAAATATATATATAAAAAAACACAAAAGATGCTATTCTCTCATTTTCCCATCCTCTTCTTGCTCTTCAACACCTCTGGTATAAAGGACATTATTACACTGTATTAAAACTTCACCCAGATGTCCAGACAATGTGCCATCTATGTATTCTTCCGTCAAGATTATTTTTTTTAAACCAGCCCACATGTTGCACATAATAGGTGCTTCATAAAGGATGTTGTATGAGGGTTTTGGGTGCTAGGTGAATCCCTGAACTTAAAAAGTTTCAAGGGAGGACGTACTTTGCCAGGTGCACAGGTTCTAATTGTCCTACATGAACAAGTGGGATAACTCTCTAGGTACCTGAGTATGATCTTTATTTTAAAATCTGAGGCATATCCTGACGTCAAGGGAGTCTGGTGGTTCCAATGGAGAACGGTGGTAGAGGAAGACATAAAACCAGAAAAGGGCCAATGAAAAGTGCTATGAATGAAATATGAAGCGAGACGCACTACACTTTCCGCCTGGCAGCAGCAATTACTTGTAACAGAATACAAGTTGCCATTATCAATTGTAAAATGAATATACAGCATGCGGTTGCATACTCCCCACACTTACATAATATTTAAAAAAAAAGCAAGGCTGACAGTAAAGGTACTGACTGAAATTCTCATAGCTGTGATTGCCTAACCATTGTAACGCCATGCTGAGCTGATTGGTGCTACTCTGAGGCAATAAAAAGCAATAAGTAAATGTGATGGGCACTTCATGAATGGAACATTTTTGATTTCCTGGTTACATGAGCAGAGGTAGAAAGTCCGTATGCCTCTGAATTTTTTTTTTTTTTTTTTTTTTTTTTTGCAAACCACTACCATAGTCTGTCTTCAAAGCTGCTAAGAAGCAAGGTGTGTCACTGAACGTGGCATATTTTTTTTGTGTGTGTAGACGAACAAAAGATAGGTTCGCATTACGAAAAAACTCAGCTGGTGTAATTTTAGAGTAAAAGTCCCCAAACAAGGCTGCCTAACCTCATGTCATTCAGAATTGTCAGTATTTTTTAGGAACCAATCAACAGATGAGTCTGAACTATTGTGTTGTCATGAAGATTGGATGAACATGTAATTGAAATGCCTGAAATAATGCAGAAATATTCCATGGAAAGCACTTGCTAGATTTGTGGGGTTCTGTGTAAATTCTTTTATGTTTCTGAACTTTGAATTATTTATCTATACAATGATGATAAAAATAATTCATATTCTACAAGATTCTTTTTGAGAAGTTGAGGAAATACCTTTAAAATACTTCTTAAACTGTGACTCACATTGAAATATGAGTATGAATATCACCATCTTCAAAAGTGCGTAACAGTCTTGTCTATTTGCTCTTGCAAATTCTCTGGTCTATTTTAGAAGAAAAAAAAAAAAAGGAGGAAGATCCCACATCGGCTATGACAGCTGGCCAGTCAGCAGCCTGAGCCCTAGGGTGTGAATCCCTGGACAGAGTGATTTGCGTGACAACAGAAAGTCTCGCTGCCCAGGTGCCCATTTCACGGGGTGAAATTTCCACTATCAGAAATGTTCTTTAGCACTGGTCATTTCTTTTAAAACATGAATACCCCTATGTAGGTGCGTATTGGAGGTTACTGCTGTTAAAATTATCACAGAAACAGCCATTGGTTTAACAACTAACCTGCTAACAAGTGTATGGACTTTTCTCATTTCAAACTGCAGGCACAACCTGTCCATCCCAGACTCCAAGCACAGCGAGAAGCTCTAAGCCAGAGGGACCTGACTGAGGATGGAGGTGATTTTGAGGGGACAAACAGGAAGCAAAGGGAAAACTGTGTCACTCAATAGTGATCATGGAAAGCAGCAATCAGGGGACACATTTCCAAGCAATTTTACCCTTGTCTCTTAGATGCAAAATTGCTAATATACAAAATCTCCATTTTCTGTTTGCTTTTAATATCTCAGAATTAAAAGCTATTCAAAGTATATGAATTCCTACTTGGAACAACTATAAACAAGCACTTGCTTATTGACTTTTAGACTCCTGTGTTCAGCAAAGAAACTGTTTCCTACATGTATTATTGAAAGACTGGTTACTTATTGGACCAAAAGTCATTAACTCCAATTGTTTCAAGATTAACTTGCATTTTTTGAATATTTCCTGTAATAGATGACTTTCCTAATTGATCAGTTAGCCAGTTGGGATTTATCTTCTGCATTAAGATCTTTTAGTCTTCTGTTTATGTGTGTGTGTGCTTTCATGTGTATAATATCAGCTCATTTGTTCCATGAAATATTGTAGTATTGATGGAAACAATGTGACCTGCTAAATGTGATCTTTTAATGGATATTTTTACTTTACTACAGTGAAGGCATTGATTATAAGTATGTAATGTAAAATTCAACATTGAAATAACTTATGTTCTTGGAAACTCATTAATCGAACATTGTAAAATCCAAAAATTAGTATGAAATAAGAGAAAATTTTAGTGTAGAATAAAGGAGTTACTTGCCTTTGGTAAGCAGAATAATGACATTCCAAAGGTGTCCACATCTTAAATTCTGGCCCCTCCGAATGTACTACATAACATGGCAAAGGGGAATTCAGATAGTAGATCAAGTTAGGGGTTGCTGGCTTAAAATGAGGCAGTTATCCTAGAATATTTGAGAGAATCTAGTGAGTTTCAAGGGTCCTCAGTGTTGAAAGGGAGGCAGGAAAGTCATCGTTATAGAGATGTGCGATGAGAAAGATATGAACAGTCACATCTGGTTTCCCAGGTGGGAGAGGGACATGAGAAAAAGAAAGTCAGTAACCTCTAGTAACTGGAGAAGGTGAAGACAAATTATCACCAAGGACTCCATTGAGACCTAAGAGACCATGAGACTATAAATTTGTCTCATTCTCAGCTGCATGTTTATGGTAATTTGTTACAGCAGCAACAGGAAACTAATACACCTATGAAACCCTTTGGCTATTTATTCATTCATTCAATGAGTTCTGTGTATTTCCTAAAGCAAGACATGAACACAAATCACTCTCATCTGCATTGGTTCCAGTGGAACTGCCTTGAGTTAACTCCCTGTTTTCTTCTATTGGTGTAACAGGGCTGATAAGAAGAGGAAGAAACTTGAATTTTTTTTTCAAAGTTATATTGAGAGGAAATTCTGCTTTCTGTCAGCCTTTCGTCTTTCCTCTTTTGAGTAGATACATTACGAGAACCCTCTTCCAAAGCATGTATGTGCTCTGTGTTGGACTTAGAATAATGTATACATATTTAGTTTGAAATATAAAATATAAAGACATGGATTTCAAATATTGATTTCTCGTCCAGCTGAATTCTTCCTTTTATTAACCTACTCTTTCATTTATATATTCTTGCAGTGACTTCAGTCCTTACCATATTCTAGACCTTCTTTCATACACTGTAAAGGGAAAGGTTAAGGGAAAAAAAAAGAATTGTACAAAAAAACTTACATTTTTCCCTATAGGATCCTATAGCTTAGTGATGTGGGAGATACTTACATCCAAATACAAGGCAAGGCTGTAAGTGCTTTGATGACTGTAACAGAACTCTGTAATTTCTTATATAGTACAGAGTACCTGGTAAGTACTTAATAGGAACTCACATTAGTAAGTATGTGCTACTTTAGATTTATAAAGCAGAGGAGTAGTGATCACCAATAATCTTAATACTTTGGCTATATAGAAATCATTTGATTTAACATATAAAAACTTGTGATTAGTACATGTGATATTTGACTTTGAGGTGTTGATTACTACTTATTGTGGTGTTTTGCTCTGAGCCTGGAGTAAATCAAGAGACCAAGAGCTTAAAAACTATGTTTTGAGACTGAGGTGAAGTTTTGTCAAGCAAGAAAGACTGAATAAACATTGAGAAGCAGAAACTAGAGATCACTCCACTATTTCATCTTTTCTTTATGAAAATAGAGCATCATATTCTAAATTGCATCATAGGTTTTCTGCTGCACTTGTATCTGGAAATTAATCGACTAATTATGGATAATTATGATTAATATCTGAATTCATTATATTGAGGCATATTAATTGGAATTTGAAATATATTTTGAGCTATCTTAAATTCCTTACAATCCAACAATCAGAGAATAATGGAAGCCTGATTGTTTCAAATTAGGGGAAAAACGCACAAAACCCTGAAATACATTTTGAAATAATACTACAGGTTTGTTCATTATTTTGTAGCAACTCATCACCCAGCTTGTGGAGTGATGTTTGCACTCAGGTAGGCTTTTTTCTAAGAGAGGGCACCAAACTTGTAGCCAGTGACTGGGCTTTTAAAAACTGCTCGATGCCTCCTTACCTTCATTCTTCATTTTCTTATTTTTACAGACTTACAGTTGTAAAATACCCACAGTGATATTATTCCCGTGTTTAAAACAAAACAGAACATTGGATCCTTTCCCCCCAAAAAGATTAAGGTTTTAAGCATTTGGCATGACATTCAAGGTGTTTCTGTATCCTTGTGTTTTTACAGTCTACAGGGAGAGTTGGAAGTCATCATTATTTCACCCTCTCATCTTCCAAATCTAATGAAAAAAAAAAAAAAAAAACACCATGCACTGATATATATCTAAACAATTTTAAACCAGTTCTATTATCTCCTTCCTACAACCACTGTCCCATGCCAGGGTTTTTCATCTCTTTCCTGATATTTTATAATAATCCTTTTTGATGCCAGTCTTAATTACATTGATTAATCCTTCGCCTTGACCCCTTGAAGTTACACAGGAAGCCTAATGCTCAGCCTGTGTCTAAAGGTTAAATAGACCAAGCTTCCAAGCAAGGGACATAAAACCCTTCACAGTCTGGCCCTGTGAATTTCCCTAGCCTGACTGCACTGCTTGCTTGATTTACACTTGAGAGATTATTATAGTGGTTCCCTTTAAGTACAATGTGATGAATTCTGTATCCCTCTTCCTTTGCCCACATTGAACCCTGTCTATAATGACTTTCCACCTTGGCCTCCATATTTTACCCAGTTCCAGAATCATTTCCCTTAGAAAGCCTTTTTGGATATACTTCAGGCTGAATCAGAGTTCCCCGAGCGCATTACATATTTCCATCATAGCGCATGCTGCATTACATTAATCTCTTCTGTTTCCACGCCTTTGTCATCCATTGAAGTGTGAGATCTAAGTGGCACACAATATGCCAATCATCTCTGCATCTCTAATATATGGTGCAGCTTGTGAACATTCAGACGTTCAAATTCTTGGAGATTGACAGAAACTGCACTAACTTACTTTTAATTTCTCCCAGTTTCTGTACTTTTCTTGCAGCCTTGTCCTTCAAAGTATATATAAATCTGTTATCCACTCATCTACCCATCCATCCTCTGCTCATCCATTTCTCTGTGGGTGGTCACATACATATATGCACTGATCTAGTTACAGAGATACTTCAATTTTTTATTTACCAAGCAAATGGGTAAATTATCCAATCTTACTGTTATCTTGATTTTTGAGGGATTATTTTCACCCTGCCTTATTCCTGAATGAGTTTTACTGAATCACAGTGTAGTTTCTTGCTATTGAAGCACAGCACAGCTATCTAAGAGATTCTTTTTCATACTTCAACCCTGTGGATTTCCCAAGGGTTTTCTAAGTTCATGCATTCATTCCTTCCTTGAAGGAAGATACTTGATTGACAGTTGCACATTTTTTCCCAGCATAGAATTGGATAACGAAATTGAAAACTGGCTTAATATCTTATTTTAAGTACTACAAGAGACACTGGCATAAAAATAATTTTAGGATTCTCTATTACCCATGGAAAAGAGTAAGTCTTATTTCAATTGGTCATAAATTCATTTTTTTATGAGATTAACTGATTTGTAGATGAGGTTAAAAACTGATAAAAATTAGATACTATCTAATGTAAATTTAAAGTTGTTATACAGTTAGTTGTGAAGAAACTTCCTAATTTCTGCGCTTATTTTCTGGTTCCAATCCTTTGTTAACTGACTGCAGATTGCTGTTAAAACTTTCTGGCCTATATGAAGAGCCTGCTAACTGCCAGGTGCTATAGTAGATAACAGAGACGTGAAACTCAGTTCAGCTGCTACCCTCATGCTTCTACAACGTCTGCCTCTTTTTTTTTTTTTTAAGTATTTTTATTTTTGCTTTTTCTGGCAAGTTCCCTCGTTCCTGATCAACCATTCCTAATATATGAAGATCTTATTCATATATGTGAAAATTTTCTTCAAAAATGTCTAATTTTTGAACAAAAATTATAGAACATACTATGTTAAATAATGGAAAGTCACACATATGGCTGTCTTCTGAATAGAGATTATGAACTCCTTTAAGATAATATTTTATGCTCCCAGAACTCAATGCCTAATAACAGCTGTTACTCAATAAATGTTTGTTAAATGATGAACTGTTTTCTAGAGGAAATAGGGAACAGGGCTTCCTGGGGCAAGTCAAAGAAAGGCTTTTCTGTTTTTAAGAAAACCCAGGAATCCAGCAAAGTAAAAAATTATTTGTTAAGTAAGTGAATCAAATAGGAATTATTCATTTCAGAGCGGGATTTCTTTACATAATATGGCATCTTCTTGTGAATTTAAATGATTCAGGTTACAAATATTACATTTTGTTTTTTCAAAGGCCCTTTCTGTTGTTTAAAGTGATGCAAACATAATTTATGGTACAGTTCTGGGCATTTTTATTTTGGTTTTTCCATATTGATGACTGGTCTTTGGTTAAAAATATGTGCATTATTCTTCTTTGGCTGCCAGCTGCACCTAGATTTGTTGCATGAACTTAAAAATGATGCTCCAAGACACATAAACACGATGTGCCAGTTTAAAATACTGAAACTTCCCCAGTATAATTGAAGGGTCTGTGTTGATTTTTTGGGTTTATTATCAGGTACAGAAAAATCATATTTTAAAATAACTTCTTTGTTTGTCTAAATATATATAAATAAAGCCATTATACTATGAGTATTAATGGCAGGCACCTAAAGACAAATTGTCTGCAGAGTAACAATTTTCAGCTGATGACTGCTAAAAATAATTTCTAGGGACAAAATAAGGACAAAATATACCAAGTAGGGCATCAGTGGTGCCTTCAAGAAACTCCTAATTCTAATTCTCTTCATATCAACTAAATTAGTTAGCTGAGTTAGTGTTATTAATTATTAATCTATATGAAAACAAGTGAATATTGGTTTGACTGGAACTTTAACTTTTTGAATGATCATTGTAATGCTGTCTAGACAGTTGAGACCTAAGAATCTAAAACTAAAATTAGGGCATTGTTATGAGCTGATTCTGCCCTGGGAAATTCAGCTTTGACATGCTGAGATTCAGGTCACAGAACAGAGTATTTGGTAGTGCCCTCAGACAGGCCGCACTAGTGAGCCAATAGAGTATTTCAGAAATAATAGTGGGTTTTATTCAAAGTAGACAGTCTTAGCCTCCTTTTCACTCTTCAAAAAAGAAAAGTTAAATACACTTTACAGATGAGCACCAAAATGTACGTGCTCATTTTCATAAACATTAAAGGGGGATCTGTAAGACAGGTGGTTGAATAAGACGCTGGTCTTATCAGCCTAATAAGGAGGCACTTTTTTATCCTGCTGACCCTTACCCAGAATAACTTGCGATCTGACACAGCAGTTACAATAAAAGCAGTCTACATTTTCAAATCCACTGCATAGCTCATTCATCATGAAACATGCCCTTTACCTTTCCAACTTTGAGGCTGATCAAAGAGTAATTTTCTTTTGTTCTTATTGCTCACTATATTTTGTGGCTTATTCTTGAATAACGATGTTAATAATTCAATTTTTATTCCCATCGATTGTAACAGATTTTTACTTGTCAAGAATATATACAAATATAAGTTATGACTATACAACCTTCATGTCTTTAGAACTCATGGGCATAAATGATATAAATCCACTTTGTTCAATCTATTTCCAGGGTGTCTAATATTTTCATAACTATATCACTTTATCTCTGCTTTAAGTCTTTGACAGTAATATTAGAAAATATGAGATTTGTGTCAAGTTATTTTATATTCTCTTTTCCACTTATGTATTAGCAGCAAATGGGCTAGTACGGAAATCTAATATGTATTTTTTTATCTCCTGAATACTTTTGATGGAATTTTCATTTGCCATTGTTATTTGGATAACATTTTTAAAGTTTTGTTTTAAACAACTGGATATTTAATGTTTGGCTTTATTCATAGAGAAAATTATTTTCCTATCTTCCTTTGATGATCTTTTGTTTAGAGTTATATATTGTCAAATCCTTCTCTTTGCATCTTGCTTAGCAAAGTGCACATACTTTTAAAAGGTTTTGTTTATCATTTATACTACTCTTTCAATCCTGCTAAGCCACATACTCTTTAAATTCCTGTCTAGCCAAACTGTTCCCTGGAGGTTTTCAACAAATTCACAATTAATGATGGGTGAGTTTCATTTATGATCCCGTTTTTTTCTGCCCTTCAGTCCAATTCAGTTCACTTCAACATGTATTTATTAACTTTTCCTATAATATATATATTTTTTAAAAAGTGTGCATTATCTCTTTCAAAGATTGCAGGGCTAAGGAGTTCAACTTTAGACTATTTTTAATGGATTCACAGTGTTGAAATATTTAACCCTAGCAACAAATTGACCAATTTGGGGATTTAATGGCTGTTGCTTAGGCATTCTATAGGCAGTGGGAACAATTATTAGGTCTCAGAGTAATTGTGAGACTAAAATGCGCAATTTCTTGCTTTTATCAGGTTATTAAAATTTTCCTATTCTGAGTATTTGGAGATATATATATATATATATATATATCTCCAAATCTCTTATCTACAGTTTTACTTAATTTGTGATAAGACATTCTAGTAGAGGTGTTACCAATATTGATCTACTTGAATTTTCAGTAACTCTATATGCAAGGTATTATATTATACTGTACCCTTGCCACATTTTAAAGCAAGTAGTCAGAGTCAGAGAGAGATTAAATAACTTGAAGTTTGTACAGTTAAAAGGCAATAGAAGTAGGATTAAATCCTAGGCTATTGACTTCATAGTCTATGTTGTTGAACCTCATATGTTACTTTACTTGAAGAAATACGACCCTTTTTAAAGGTAAGAGGTATTTTTGCTTGTTTTTAGATAGCTGATTTTTTTATATGAGCCACTACTGAAACAGATGGCCTGCTGAAAAAGAATCGTTATATTTATCATAGATAGATTCCTTTCCAAAACCACAGTCAGCAGAAATGATGCTAAAAAATGCCACCAGACACCTCTTTAAAAATATTTTGAATTCCATTGTTCTTTATTTGAGTAGATAAGGAAGGTACTCTATTCTCTTATTTTAGGAGGACTTCGTCCAATAATTAGGACAATGGCCAAAGAAGGAAAGTAAGCATTATGCAATCTTCCTTTTAGGTAGTACATAACATTAGCGGAAGTTAATTAACATCCACTTTAAAACCAATGAAGAAAAGAAGACCACAGAGTTTGCTATTAAGATTAATTCTAAATTCTCATATAAATCTGAGATTATATTACTCTGCAGAGGCCACAGGAATCCATGACAATCAGTTCTAAAAAGTTAAATTCAAAGAAAAACATTCAAATAACTAATTGTTCTTATTGTATCAATATAATGCTCAAGGTTGAAGAACTCTAAACCCCCTCTACAACATGAAAAACTCTTATTTATAGTCATGTAACTTAAACTTCGCATGCATCAACTATAAAATAATTTAAGTCAGATTACTCAAATATGCTTCTTTTTGAGAGGTTATGAAAGTGTATTCTATAATTTGACCAGAAAGTGTTATGAGATTCTTTAAATACATAATCACAGATTTGCTTATACTTGTTTCATTTTGGGGGTGGGGGCAATTCATAATCATCTAAAGCAATTTAAAGCATTTTTGATTGATTACAATTTGAGATAGCTTTTTTTTTTCATTTCTAAAACACTCAGTTTCTCAGATCAGCAAATCCTGTTTTAGACTAAAATTTCATGCCATTTCTGGAGTGAGAGGAGAAACAACTATTTAACTAACTTATACCTCTTTATGGGTAGGCAGCATCAACAAATCCTTTAACTCAGCAGTTACAAGAAATCCCTATGAACTTTACAAAGTTAAATCACTTTAGCAGTTCCACTTTCTTCTTTAAATAGCCAGCAGTCAACATTCAAAATGAACTGCTAAATTCCTATATAACGAGATAAAAGTTGTTTCTAATATCAATAGACTTTATCTCGATTTTGTGTCACTCAGAAATGTTCACAGTTGAATACAACTTTTAAAAACACACTTATAGCAATGGCCTATCTTTTCAAACTGAGTATTTGAGGTTGAATTAGGAACAATCTAAAAATAAAGCCCAAACAACTGCAAATAAGTTCTTGGACTTGACAGTTTCAAGAGACCAAAATCTCCCACTGTAACATAGTAAGAGCCAAAGTATCGGTTTTCCCCCAGTTATTCTTCCTTTTGGAAGCACTAAATGGCGCCTTGTTTCATAATGATTTTACAATAATGTAATAGCAAGCCAAAGTAAATAGTTTTTTAATAGCTACTCAGAAAACCTTGTAAATTCTCTACAGCTCTGTTTGCAAAGGTATTGCCGAATCTAATCACCTCACGACTATTCTACAACATGACACTTATTTACTGCATGAGTCCTACAGAATGAAGCAAAAGATGTTAACATTCAACCAGGGTGCCATCAGGAGCAGGTCACAGAATCCAAAGGGAGGACAAAGCACAGATAGACAAAGACAAGTAACAGACGCAAGAGCAGCGCCGGAAGCACGCAGCCCAGAGAAGCTGGGGTTGTTCGTATGACATGTGAAAGTCTTGTTTCATGGGAAAAGTACCCAGACATACTTTGTGAATGTATGTGGATACTGACCTGGACTTGTGACAGGACTAGAGGTAGTAGGCTCAATAATTTCTACAAAAAGGGAGAAGGAAAGAAAAGAAAAACATTTTGGGTATTAATCATACATAAAAGACAAACACTCATGAAGACAATCAACAGTCATGCAACATATACACAGCGGGTGTCTTTGATTGGAAGATTTCCCTGACTATGGACACAACCGATTGGGATCTAGTTTCTGAGACACAGCACAGCACCACGTCACTGCTTTTGCTATCAGGTTACCTTTTATATTGAGGTCACACTGGGAGTCATTTCCATATTCTAATTTATAACATCTAGGTATGCTGGGCCAATGTTGGGGACCTGCACTTGGGGTTCTGAGGCAGTTAAGAAAACACTAAACTATAGAATGCCTTCTTCTCAGAGAGTGTTTAACACTGGTGCTGTAAAGTAACTTAATCAAGTGTTGCTGTTGCTGTGAATTAAAAATAAAAATCATGGGTAGAATTCAGATGATGCCAAAATGCATTTTTAAAGATAAAATCTCATAGTATATAAGCATAGGCCCAGAACCTGGCCACTTGGAGGACCAGTTATGTCTGCTTTTATGTTTCTAAGTAAGAAAGTAAACACATACACAGATATCCCGGTACACGCTGTACACAAACATAAAAACATGCACACATTCTGAATTACCTGGAATATATGAGTGACTATGGGGCACTGCTGGCTAAACCTCACATATAATTAGGAGGTAACTGCACCCTTGGCTTGTCAATGTAAGTTTCCATTAAGTATCTGCCAAATAAGTTCGATGCCATTTTAAATTACTTATATATTATTTAAGATTTCCATTTTAAACTTCTGTTTTACAAGAAGTCTTTTCAAGTGGCAAAGGATGGTTGTAATAAAAAACAGCAGGAACATGAAGATTAACACTATGGTTGGCAATAATAAAGGATATGAAGTATTTTTAATGGTGGAGATTGCAAAAGTTAAGAAAACACTACGTTTTGGAGGACTTCTAATGATGTACTGGCCTGAGGATCTAGTTGAATTTTCTTATCATGATAGAGCATTTTTGTTGGCTGGATTCTATCATGGTGAGAAAATGACTGAATGCTTGAAAGGGGACACAGTGAACGTGGCTATAAGAGGTAAAATCACGGGCACAATCTTGTCTTTGGGAGTTGCTCATGCTCATCTTTTCTCCCATGATCTACAAGAGATGCTGCAAAGAAATCAACAACAAGAACAACAACAACAGATTTTCTTTTAAGTTCATATATTATTTATTTATTTGGAACTTCTCCGTGACTCACTGGTAAAGCAATGGCAATTCCCAGTTCCACTTACTGGTAAATTCACATCCCTTCCCTATTAATCTAGCTTGACCACTGGTTTCAGTGATAAAGCATCCTCTGGTGGGAGTTACAAAGCCAGCCTTCCAAGAACCCAGCATTGGGAGTCAATTATTTGAGGGACTGAAGTCATTATCTGTCCAAGTGTGGATACAGGGCTGATTTCCTGGGCCCTGGGCTTTTTCCTGACTGTTCTGGGAAGATAAATCATGCACAATATATTTAACGCACAAGAATCATGGCTTAGGTTATAATGGATTTGGGACTTGAGAATATACTTTCCAACAGAGACATTCCCAAATGACCAAAGAGTCAGAAAACAAGCTATAATTAAAATTTAAAAATGTAGCCATTTGTCACACTGTGGGATTTGGTATTATTGAGAAAGTTTAGAATATAAGAACATTCAATAATTCTATCAAAATTCCATTAGTTATAAAAAGTTAACAAAATTTTAGATTAAAAAATCATTGAAAAAAGAAACAGTGTTGTATTGGGCATTGCTTTTTTGGTGAACTGGCAATGAAAAAAATTATTTTATGACTATTACGTTAGTAAATTTAAAAGATGATCCTTCAAATGAATGGAAATATTAGTTTAATGCTATATAATAAATTCATTAATATAAATTTAGAAAATGCACTCAAAATTTTCTTGTAAAATTCAAAAGAGAAATGAAAGCACAACATGGCTTAAAAAGAAGCTTAATTGGAATATTTATTCATGGGAAAACTAAATTTAACAGGGCAGTGAAGTCAGTTTTCGATGTTCAATAATTTAGACATTTAAACTTCAATTTCTTCAACTGTTTGGGTTCCATTGTTTTGAATTCCTAATGCTGATCTGAGAGTTCATTGAAAAAGATGGGTGACATACAACTACAACTTCATCTCAATGAAAGGAGGGTAGAAACAAAGAGCTATCCCACTGAACCAAGCTCTCCATTGTGCTTGCTTATGTAGAGCTAAATTGCTTATGTAAAGCCACATTGTCTCACAGAAAGGCTTTTAAAAGAATACAGGAATTTAGTGCATGCAAAATTGTGTTGCAATGCATGCAAGATCCACTCCATAGCTTTAGCTTCACAGCCAATCAGCCAATACAAATTTTTCTTTTTCCCGTAAGACCAAGGTGAGGTAAAATCCGTACTATGATAATTTTCATGTAACACAAAAATTGGCAACGGAAGTTAGTCGAGTTAATGATTCAGGTTGTACCAATCTATGGGTCACATATATGGTTGAACGGGCAGAAAGCACACAAAACCCACGGTGAGATCTAAACACTGAGGAGCTAGTGTTGAGGTTTGTGAATGAGATTCAGCTACATATCTTGATTGGAGATACCTGGATGGGTTAGAAAGGACCCATGTTAAACTGGGATTGGCTCTCATGCCTGCCAAGCAAGTTAAGGGAAGTTTCCAGACCCTACTGTCAGTGATGGAATTGAGCCAGGGGTTCCTACTCTGTAATGCTGTTGGGAAGACTAAAGAGAGTTTATAAAAACACCCAGGGGAGGAAGTAACAACTGTAGTTTTGTGTTTCTACTTATAAGTAGGGCATCAAAGAAATGCATGGAAATCAATGAAGAAAAAATGAAACAGAGCCTTAGAAATTAGAGAGAGTTTAACTTTATGAAACAGAAACAAAAAATGGAAAACAACATGAATAGTTAAAACTATGTAAACAAAAGAAACTCTACTCAGAATGTAAGTGCTAACTTTTTCAATTAATACAGGGAGTTGGTTTAGGCTGATCATACCTAAGTCATATTTGGTACTTCAAAATATCTATAGCACTCACTGCATTTTTTTTCTTTTTTTGTCTTTTTGAAACAAGGTTTTGCTATGCTGTTCAACTTGACCTTGAACTCACTTTGTAGCCCAGACTGGCCTCTAACTTGCAGCAGTCCTCCTGCTTTAGCCTCCAGAGTGCCGGAATTATAGACGTGTGCCATCCCACACCCAGGATATTTTTAACTATTCTTGTTGAGGTAACAGTTTCATGTATAATATTATAGATAAAGATCCACCAATTTTTCTGGACAAACGCACTTTAATCCTAAATTGTGACTTTTGTGTCAAATTGAAGGCATACATTTTTAATGTGTCAGAGATATTTAAAATTAAAATTTTATTTTTATGCTGTTATATAAATCAGATTATTCCATTAACTCAAGATTACCAAGCTATTTTTCCAAAGAAAATAATGATATTTTATTACTTAGAAAATTTAATCTGGGTAATAGTTGAAATTGACTAAATTTAATAAATTTGTCCGAGATTTCCTTACATCTTCTTATTAACTGATTTAACATTTCAGAGACTACTTATTCAACAGGTGTTATAACAAAAATAATTGCTATCATGTTAGGTATAAACGGAGAAATTAGTAACTTCTTACTAGGTACCAAGTAGACATTTAAGTGTTTTCCACATATTAATTGATTTTAGCCTCTCATTAGTTTTCTGAGGTAGACATTATTATTACTAATTCCATTTCACAGATGAGAAAATGGAGCACAGAGAGCATAAACATCTTATTCATAGTCACATAGCTAATAAAGAGTAACCATGGGAGAAATACAACATTTTAGTATTCTATTTGCTCACCTCCCAGAAGAAGTACTCTATCCACTTTCAGGATATCTATACGTACTTAGATGGAACATTTCAAAGCAAGAAATCTTACAATTATTCACTACACTTGACTTTCCCTTGAATAGACCCTTTCCTTTGGGAGTGTGCAGGAAGTGAACGGCTTCCATTATGAGAATGGAAAGAGAGACAAACTCAATCAGTGTTAAGAATTGGAGGCGTCTACACTGGGTTTTGCATTAAACAAAAGATTTACACACCATTTTCCCATTTTGCTCTGGCATTGGGAGCCAACACTAAATGTAGTCATTTGCACGTGTGTAAGTTTTGGTGCCATAGAGGGGCCATTCTTTAGATAGTCCTGAGAATGCTATTACAACATAATTACACAATTAAATAAGAATCTTGACCTTGTAAACCTCCATTTTGCCAACACTAGTTTAAAGCAATTGCTTAGCTTTCAAGAATGTCATTTTTATAGGGATCAGGATTGAACCACTGATGTGCCATCTTAGAAATCAACTTGTAAGCAGTGAAATATTCTTCGTGAGGTTCTAAGTGGGCTCTCCTGGTGAGCACCAGCACATCTCAGGGAGTCTTTCCTATGTGTCTCATTATGTGGAAAATCAGAGTGAGCATTCTGGGGTTAGTGGCCGAATACATCATCGCGGAATATTGCATGGCTGTGAAGAATGGCTTTAGCCAAGGGGTGGTTTTAATTGTACATGAAACAGGGGTGAAGAGAAGTTCACTAAGGCAGACATTTTCAAAAGTTACATGGAAGAATGAGGCATCCTGTAAAACAAGATTTCATGTCTTTCATAAATGTAATTTTGTTGAGGACAAGAGGAAATTCTGCTGAAATGAGGCAATGAAGAAGCTGGATTATAGGAAGGAACCTAAGAATCATTGGTAAAGGTCCCTTTTATAGACCTCATTAATTGTTGTTTCATAACTGTACACACATAACACATTCCTAGAATGGACCAGTACTAAACCTTTACTTTGTGTTGTTGGGAGGCCACAGTTGATTTCTAGGTTGTTGCTTTATCCTTATGTTATTATACAGCAGCGATGTGTGTGGGTTTTAGCCTTTAGAAGGTTGAGAGATAATATGATTGCATTATGGAGACACGGTAGAAATCAATCCTTTTGGTTGCCATGGTTTCATCTGAACGCTCGAACTTCCAATCATTGTGAAGTGGAAGCACTGTTTTTTTTATAGAAGGATGAAGAGGTTGTCCTTCTGGAATAAGCAAGGTGAGCACTGAGGCAGCCACAGAAGACAGACCGTGAGCTAAGTTGGGTACTGAAGAAAAACAAAAACTAAACAAAACCAGACAAGCATAAAACCATCGAGACCCCTTTCTTTTCCCTTTGTGTGTGGGTCCATAAAGTGTGTATCCGGCTTCTTAGAGCAGTGGAATAGCAGAGACTTGGTGCATAGAGTACAATTTAGGCATCACACGGTCACCTCCACAGGGGAAACACAGGGCTCTGGGCACTCAGGTGTTTATGGCCGATAAGACAGATCTCAGGGAATTACTGTCTAATGCAAACAGCACTCGCCTGGCGGTCAGAGGACTTAGAGTCCATCACATTTGGAAGCCTTGAGTGGGTGACTGTAACGCAAGCTCTGGATTTCACTTTTCATGTGCATAATTAAGAGGTGTAGTGGCCCACATATTTCTCTGGGTTGTCTTTGTTTCCATCACATGAATGTTGTTTAAAAGATAAGTCAGCATGGTGATTACTAGTAGAGATTGAGAGGGAAACCTACTTAGAATCAAATCTTGGCTACAGTGTTTAAAAGCTACTCACCCTGTCTAAGTTCGTGCATTAATTTATGGAAATAAAGGTGATGGCTGACATCCAATATTACAGTAAGAGTGAATAAGGTAACACACATAAGTTATTTAGCAAAAATACTCATGTCGGGCAAATACTTGTGTCTCTATAAATGCTAGCTTATTTTTTAATTGAAGTTATTATGAATAACCTTAGAATCATTTAAATAATTGTCAACACTTTATGCTGTTATAAATGACTATCAAATAAATTACCTTAAAAATTAACCTTAGAAGTAATTTTTCCTCAAGAAAATATTTTTTTAAAGAAAAGAATAGGAAAGTGTTTTCAAATATTTACTAAAGGAAGCCTCCAGGCTGACATTAGCTCCTTTCAACCATAAAATTTTCACTGGAACTTTACAAATGCAGAAGATACTCTATATTAATTTTGTATAAACTTTTTGTGATATCTGCAACTATTGTTTGTAGGTGTTTTTGTAATGTGTATATGATAGAATAAAGGAGAATTTTCAGAGAGATAGGAATTAGAATGTTGCTGTAAGCATTCCTGTACATCTATGTCTTCAGTATCCATTTGAAGAAAAAGCCTTATGTCAATACTAAGAAAGGATGCATATATATTACATTCCCGGTAAACGTCCTGAGACAGTATAAATATTGCCATACTTAATCTTGGCTGAAATTACTTTTCTGAGTGCAAAATCTTCCTCTCACTTACTAAGATCCAGTTCTGTTTTGAGACAGAAATTTGTTTTTGTAGTAACAAATGGGTACTAAATTAAAACGCTACATTCATGTGTCGTAAAATAACTTTCTGGACTTCTATTCCAAGTTGCTGAAGTATATTCCCCTATGGGTTTAATTTGAGGGGATGATTTTGAAAGAATTTTGGTCCATGCTATGAATTATAACCAATTGAAATGTTTGCTTCAGACTTGTAGGTAAACCACCAACTTTCAGCAAATATAACATTGATCCAAAGCTATTGAGGTACTTAGGGCTTTAGTGAGCATTTCACACAGCACTCTGAGGCCAAAGATTGCTTGCTTTTCATCATTATACAGATAGTAATCTCTGGGAAAGGTCTGATGAGACAGGTTGTATTTCTAAAACATGCTTGTCAAACTTGCAGAAGAATAATAGAATCAGATTTCAGCAAACACACGTAGTTTCCTTCTTAATACCAATTAGAATACAAATAACAATAAAAGAAATATTTTTAAGGGTAGAATAAGAATCCAAAAGTATTTGCCACTGATATTTATAAAACCATTGATATATTTACAAAAGTCTATTATATTGATGTCATATAAGGAAGTAGAGGATATAGACACCTAGTAATTAGTGGCTGGACCGGTTTTATTGTCTCAGATTTAAAATCATTATTATTTCCAAAGACTAAGCACGATCTGTTAGCTTTTTTTGCCTTTCTTCCTTTAAGACTATACAGAGGAATGGCTTTTACTTCCTGTCTCTAGATTATCTTGACTGAATTTTTGAGATATTCCAAGAGCTGACAAATGGCTGGGTGCATTGAATTGCCCACACCCCTAGATAGACATATTATCTATCAACTTGACACATTGGGGCAAGAGGAGATTGACGAATTCAAACCTACACCCTGCCTAAAACTCAGTCATGTGAGAGACACCACTAATATGGTTAGAGTCCGGCAGTCCTGACTTTCTGTCTCCACTGTATACTAGCTGTGAGAATTTTGCAGGGCATTGATCATAGGTAATTGGGGCTTTTGACGATGAATAACAAAAGTGAGACAACTAGGCACAGTCACTCACATATTAAAGGAACGGATGCTGGCTGTTTCCTTTGTGACCCGGATCTAGACATTTACAGGTCTATTTGGGCAGTATATTGGAAATGATCAAATAACAAAGAAGCTGAAAACTAGCAATGAAACAAAGCAACTGGAGGATGGTGACACATATCTCTGGAAAACTGGCCCTCCTTGTGGAGATATAGAAAGCCTGGCTGCCCATTGGCCCCGTGTGGAACAGCATGCAATAGCAAACCCTCTCTCCATCTGTCTCTGTGTCTCTCTGACACACACACACACATACACACACACAAACACACACATACACACATGATGCTGTGATACATCCATAACAGGTGTGGAAGGTTGAAGGGAATTGCAATCACATGCAACTTCCTTCAGTCAGGGTCATAAGGACGGGCTCAGCATGCAACCACAGGCATAGAATGACCTGGAGGAATGTGCTCTTCTGCCCTCCTCCCTGTGCTCCAGTGGAAGCAACGTGGCAATGGAACAGCAACCCGTACTAGCAGAACGTGAGGCCTGCCAAAGAGCTGCAGTACTATTGGCTCCTTCAAAGCAAGATACTAAAGACCAAGGGCAAAGTTGTATGAAGATTTTCCTACAGCAAAGCTGCTGGATCACTGACAGGTTGGAAATCAGGTTATCTTGGGGTCTTTATGCCTTTTCAAATGCACCTTTTGAGTGTTTCATTATCCTGACACTATAATAGGAAGTGTTGAGCCTGAGATGAATGAGACAAATTCTCTTCTCCATAAATTATACTGAAAGGAAAATTTGGCAAAAGCAACAAAATCATTACATTATTGATTCTATGGTTAGAAAAGAAGTCCAGACCACTTCAGGAACTTGTAGTGGCCAGGGAGTGGTGGAAACCTTTCTAATACACTAAGCTTTGCTTCCTGCATTTGAATCATACACTGTGTCCAGGCCGGTAACGTACAACAGAAGGAAAAGTCAGATGGGTGCCTCGCTGGTGTGAGCATGTTGAGAAGTTTGGCCAGGATTAGGTTCCACAAACAGTGAGCTACCAGGGGGAACGATTCCAGCTCAAAAAGAAGAGCACTTTGTGTCCTGAAGTAATTTAGAGACTCTTGGAGTCCCTTTTACAGCTGAAGAAAATGAGACCCTGTTATGGTTCGGCTCTAAACCATCTCTCAGATGTCTCAGCAGTGTGGAAAATGATCGGGTCGTGGGGGCGCTTGCCTCACTAAGTTCACACGTACGCTTTCCCTGGGAAATCCAGAGTGGGAAGGTTCATGAGGAGTAGTGGCTCACAGACACAGGCCAAGTGTCTTAAAGTTATGGTTTAAATCTGATTCCAAGGTTATAGGATTTCTTTGACTGATTCCAAAGGAAAATTCTATCTTGCTCTGCAAATAAAAACCTTTTCAAAATAAAGCTGAGTAAATATAAAGTAAAGCAGCTTCTGTTACTCAGATTGAAATGGAAGCATCTGACCAAGATATTTGCTTCCTGGACTATATCCTCATGTTTTCTATTCTCTTGCAATTTAATTACAAAATAATTTGTTATCACATGGAAAGAAAAGATAGGTAATTCTAAAGACCATAGTGATTGAACACACTTGTTCTAAATGCATAATTTACTATACTCAGGTAAAAGGAATACATATGATTTCCATTAAGATTGATTTTAGAGAACAAAGCTTTATCAAGCTCATTGCATCTAGATTTTACCTTGTCTAGATCTTCTAGATGATGTTAATTCCAAGACTTTTAATAGTCCCAGAAACAATTTATTCAAATAAGATATCAGTTATCATTGATTCTTATACAAATTACATGTTTCAGAGAAAGAAGTTGTTCTCTGAACAGAAAATTAAGCTCCTGGGAAATGAATACAAGATACAGCACCAATCAAGTATGTAAAATGGAGTGTTTAGCCAATAAAATCATGTGAGATTTTAGGCCTTATAAGAATTCAAAGCAGGTTTTTAAATACTATTTGTTTGTCTTACTTCCTTTGTCTCCTGCAGCTGTATTTGAGCAGGATACTTTGAGGCAGCTGTCAGACATCAATCTTGTGTGTACATTTCCTTGCCCAATTTGATAAGTCTTCAAATTTCCTTCAACTGAGAAGCTCTCCTCATCTCCTCCTCTCCTTCTCTTTCCTTTTCCTTTTCCCTTCCCCTTCCATTTCTTTCCCTTCCCTTTTATTTTTTTCTACCACTGAATGAAGTAGTATATATTTTAAATAATATTTGCTTAATTTTTATCATTCATGCAAGTGGCATATATTTTTTAATAACTAACATTAGTTTTGCTCAAAAATTTCAGGGTCTATGGATGAAAGAAAAAATAATCCATACTGGGATCCATCAAAATTAAGCTTTGAAATAGATACTGTCAAAGCAATCTTGGGTACTAGAAGACATTATTAGATACTAAAGTATTTTATTATATGAGTGAAAGACGCAGGTACACTGTCTTCTATATATGTGGGTGCATCTACCCCCATATGGATGCTCTGCTGTGGGCTTTTGAACACATGCATGCTTTGCACATTTCGTAGTGAGGCAGTGAGGTAGTCACATACTATTTGAGTCCCATTTTGTCATCTAGAAAAATGGAAAAAGTATGTAATATCAGTTTGTTTTACCTCGGAGTGGTGACATTAGGTAAATTACATACTTTCTCTGAAATTCAGTTTAGTCAGCTATAAAATGGAGAAAATAATAATTTGCCTTAAAAATGTTAGGGAAAGTGAAATAATTTCTGTACAGATCTTAGTTAGAATAGTTCCTGGTATGAAAAGATATTTTTAAAAGTTAGTAAATATTATTAATGTAATTTATCTTGCATGTATGTTACATATGAAGCATTACCATTATCGTTGTTTTCTAGCTAATGACACCGAAGAACTAAATATTATTGGGGAACTGAGCAAGAAGCAGCCTGAATCGCTACAGCTGAGATGATTTCAATGAGAATAGTTTATAATTGCTCTGAAATTCACTTTATTAGAACACAGCAGGGTATGGTGGGAAGAATGTTCACTTGGGAATCCATCCTGGTTCTTTGATTATTAGTTATGCAGCCTTGGACAAGTTATCTTACCTTTCTAGGGCCCTTTCTGCATTCAAAAAGTTGAATGGAAAATTAAGGGAAAAAATATAGGGTAGTTGCCACTGTGAAATTTGGGATCAGAACCAAAATCGGGGTTCTGGTTTCCTGAATTCTATGTCAGGTCTCCTAATTCAGTAGCTGATTTTGTTTAAAACATTTCATTCATAAGTATTTGCTAAAAAGATTATTAACTATAATGTGTCAAGTGCTTCGTTTTTTGCTAGAAATATGACAGTATGTGGAAAAACAAAATAAGTGCTCAAATGAAGTTCTTAGTCTCGCATGGGGGAGTGGCACAGGTTATGGAATCTGATGCTAGACTTACAGATACTTAGCTGAACTCAAAGCCTGAAGACCCAGACCTGTCTCTGTCTGTGACCTGTCCACAGAAGGAATGAGGAGTACTTTATGCTTCTCACATAGAGGCAACCTACTTTCACTCCTTATGATTTAAAAGTTTTGTTTTGAGATTTCCTGGCTTCCATTGCAACTGCCAAATAGTTTCGAAGTCAAAGAATTCCTTCCAAAACTTTCCTAGCTTGAAGGTAGACTCCTTTGGCAGCCAATGCCCTCTGTGCCAACTTCAGTGTGTTAATATCCCATTGAAACTGCAGGTTTATGAATTATCCACTGCCTGGATCCGCTAGCATCCTTTTTTTACTTTCCCTCATTCTCTTTCCCTCTCTCCTTTTGTTCTTCCCTTTCTTCCTCTTGCTATCATTCATTTTGTCTCTTTCTCTCTCTAACTGTATTTTTAAATGTTTTCCTTTTCATCTTTAACTGTACATGAACTGTGGTGTTTCACACACATGCTTCATTTCATGCTAAAGCTCTCAACATTTCCATTTCCTGTGGATGTGATGATGACATGGAGCAGAGCAGCCGTAACACCTGCCTCTGTAGGAAGAACTCAGATCTGAGGCAGAGGGATCAGGGCGTGTGTAGCTGAGTAGATCTCTGCAGCACAGTTTAGAGTTGAGAAGGATAGACTTTCCCTCTGTCTCCAAGGGGGAGGGAGGGAGGGAGAGAGAGAGATTTGATTTTGGCACCATCTACTAATGGTTCTTCTACTATCTCCTTGTGAAATTATCAGCCTGAGCCTGTGGTATTCATGGTGTAATTCCACCTGGAAATATTTTGATTCTATAGTTCTAATGATTACGTACATGGAGAGGAATCTAGGTCTGATCAGTATAAAAGAGGGGAACACCAAAATAAAAAGTAGTATTTTATTTAAAGTGTCTTAAATTTGAAACAATAGCTCTTCAGTCTCTGGTGTTTCTAGATTATTTAATCAGTGTTTGGTTATAATTGGTATAGTCAGTGTTAAGTTTGATGAGTTGAACTCTTTTACTATCGTGAATCTTATGGTAGACATTTTTTCCACCAAAATGCTCATTTATCTAACAGATGGTAAAATAAAAAATTTGCAATAAGGAGTAAAATCACTTGATCTGCCTAAATCAATCCATTTATTCAAAAGTTGATTGAATCCCTACTTTGTGCCAAGTATTGCATCATGTGCTGAGGTACAAAGATAAACAGGACAGTATTTGCTATCTGATAGGATACACCCAAGTAACTAAGATAAAAATTGACATATAACAACATTAAAATATCTATTTCCATCTAGTAATAATGAAGGTAAATTAAGTCTTGAAATTATTAATAGTTACTATACATTGCCAGAAAATTCAAATGTTTTAAACACATTAACTCTTTTAATCTTAAGAACAATCCAGAGAAATGGAGCAATGACTTGACTATGTCTCTTGAATTCCATGTGTCGGAAAATTCATTTCCAAAATTATATATCATTGTGTTTAAATGATGAGACTTTTGGGATGTGATTGAGAATAGGACTCTGCTCTCTTGAATGGGTCGATCCATTCATAGATTAATTCATTTGTAGATTATTGAGTAGGTGGATTACTGGGTGACTGCAGGAATAGCTTTGCTGTAAAGGCTGGCTCTATCTGGCTAGTTAGTTCTTTTTCTCCACATGATACCCAGAGCTGCCTCAGGACTCTCAAGAGTCCCACAACAAGAAGACCTTCACTAGAGGTGATCCACTAACCTTGGATTTTCCAGCATGTATAAATGAGAGATAAATTTTTTTCTTTATATATCACCCAGTTATAGAAAGGGAAAGTGGGATAAGGCAAGTGGATACTATTATCATCATTATCGCAGAGGAGAAAACAAAGTTTAGAGAAACTGAGTCCTCGTATAGGTGCCACAGAAAGTAAGTGCCACAGGGAAAATTCAAATCCAGAGTTCCTATCTTCTAGAATCTAAATATTTAATACTTAAGCCAGTGATTCTCAGACAGCATTGGGTAAGGAGCGGTCCTCAGTATAAAGAATAAAATACAGCTTACAGGCCCGAAGAAGGTTAAGGTCTGCACTCTCCACTGTCAGTTTCCTATAGAAACTGGTAAATCATTTCTAGATACTACTTAGGATACATTGTAGTTGGATAATAATGAAGTAAAAAATCTTAAGGGAGGCTGAGATGTTGGTTTGACACTGTAAACACTGTTCAAGTCGTTTCAATTTTTCCAACACATACTAAATAGTGATGGCCAGCAATCATGGATGGATGTCTACCAATTTTCTTTACATCCAGAATATCTTGATTTTTTTATCTTTCCATATACCTAAGGTAGGAGGAAGGAAACCCTCGAGAAACAGCTCTTAGTCAGATCCATGTTTGTTCGCAACCCCGTTTCACTGCTGACTCTAAGCAGCACTCTCTGCCCTTCTTTGATACCGTCAGTCTCACTGCTTCATTCATTAAGACAAAGAGACAACAGACTGGGAAGTATTTGTTTGGGGCTAATTAATTGGAAATGAGAGCACGTGTGTTTTGCAATTTAGCAAAGTCGCTGGAGTGGAAAGGGGATAGGCTGTTTCTGCCACTCATTGTCTACTCGTGTCTTTCTGCTTGGGTAGATAGCTTCTAGAAACTGAACTCATAGCTCTGCAACTTTCTCATCCCTTGAAGAAGAACAGAAGCAAAAATAGTCGATCACACAAATAGAATACAAAGGGAAAGATGCTTAAGGATGCTAACAATTAAAAAAATAAAATCGAGAGGTTAAAAATGGAAGGTTTTTTCATATCAGTGTGATTCTGGACAGAGTGGTGACAGCATGCACATCTTAGAAAGCCCATCGGGTACACGGAGGGAAGTAGGGAAGAGGACTGCTTCGCCAGCTCCGCCCAGCCATGGCCCCGTGGTAGCCTTTTCTAAGGTGGCCCCCGGTGTCCTGGCTCCTGGTCTTTACAACACCATTCCACAGCTGTGGGACTAGTATGTGGCAGGAGTTAAAGGCATCGCTCTGCACTGGGGTAAAAGAGCCCCTCACTGCAACTTTGCTCTTGGGTGTGCACGAACTGTTCATCCCCTCTGCTCTGGAGCTCGGGAAAACTCACACTGTAAGCAACTCTGTGGGAAAGCCCACCATCTTAGTTACATTTCTGTCCTGCTGAGACAAAGTACTCGAAACTCAAAGTTAAAGGAGAAAGGGTTAGTTTGGCTCACGGTTTGTAGAGGTTTCAGTCCATAATCAGATGGCTCCAAGGCAGGTGGCACAGCAGACAGGCCTCACACAAGAGAAAGGGTTCATGGTGGGCAGAAGGTAGCAAGGCAACAAGGAGGTTTGTCACAGTTCTTTCTATTCCTTACATTTTATCCAGGCTACTTAGGGCAGGTGGCACTCACACCCTTTAACCTAGTGCCCTCTATCCTAGCATTGCACCATGAATCAATCCCAGTATCACACATTCTAGACCCAGCCGCCTCTGAAAAAGCCCCATCTATGACTTCCTGAGGCATTGGGGGGACATCTAGACATAAGCCATGACACCTACATAGGGAAAGATGGAAGTCTTCTATCATCATCCACCCTGAGTGATCTGGTCAGCAAACCCTTCAGCTCTGTCTCCAGATAGTTCCAGCTTTAGATGTCATTGTGATCACAAACTTGACAGATAGCCTGATCCAAAATCACTTAAGAGTGCTGACTCACAGAAACAAAAATAATAAATGCTTATTATTTTACCATGCTATGCTTGGAGTGATTTACTTTGCAGCAAAACATAACTAATACAGTTCAAAAGTTATCTTTCAGGGATGGCACTGCTTCTGCAGACACACAAGCCTTTCCGTAGCTGGTGGCTCCCCTGAGCAGTAGTATTCTTGCTGCTTTGGGCATAATGCTTCTCAGAGACACCTTTACAGACACCACCATCCAATGCAAAGGGTTGTGTATCTGAGAGGTTTAGTCCCCAGGGGCAAAATGATACCCTACACATTTTTTAACTTTCAGAAAAGAGGAGATGAGCTCCTTTGAGGGAGCAGGCTCCAAACTGGATTTGACTTTAGCTTTTTTGTCTCTGTTTCAAAGACATCTTACATTCTTGGATATTTCTGACGTTTGAATCATGTGTCAAGATGTTGTTGATTCTAGTGATGGCAACGTTTCCTCTCATATGCAGAGCAGATTGTTAAAACATGCCGAGGCGGTGGAGCTCCTTTCCATTCTGCTGTTCCCAATTTTATTGTCACTTCAGAAATAAACTACAACATATAAAGGAGCACTGAGAAGGCGGCTTTAAGAGCCCTGGGGTAGAGCTAAAAGCAGCTCCCTTGATTTTATGTTGGAGCCATCTGGTGCTTACATCAGCTACCACTTGTTTTCAAATATATATTATTTGCGACTTTGTAGAGCTGAATAACATGAGCCCCTTTGGTACAGCAAATATTGTCAATGTACAGTGATTTAAATAAAAGAAGGAGCTAGTCATTTTATAGGAATCTGTGTGGATAGAGGTTGAGAGCTTCACAGCACTGGGAATCAGAAAATTCTAGTTAAGAGAAGCGTCTAAAACTTTGTCCTTCTGGACAGGAGGGAAACAAATTAACGCTCTTCAGAGAAACCACCTGTGTCTAGAGTCAAGACTAGCACTCACGGAGTGCTCACTATGTCCTAAGCATGGTGCTAAACAATTCACACACTTTATATACAATCCGAGCTTCTACCAGAAGGAATTAGACAATGCTGCGATAATTGACAACCTTGAAATGCCAGAGAATTAACCTAACAAATGTGTTTTTTAAAATTGCTATTATACATGCATATGTGTATAGCCTGCAGAGATCAGGCTACCATCATGTTTGTGTACCATATGGGGACAACAGAAAATTTCCTTGCTCAACTTGGGAAAGAAGGGGAAAGTGTTAGACAATGGCTCTTTTACAGTTTGGTTTGGAAACCCCACATATGACTCAAAATGTCACTGGGCAAGAGAAGTCACATGATCTTGCCTAAAAATCTACCCAAAATGCCTGAGAATGGAGGAGAACCTAAACTAGATAAGCACTGGAAGTCTCTACATTACTTTATTTTAACAGCCTTATTTTGTAGGTGCAGAAGGCAAGGCACAGAGAGGTAAAGTCAGGTTTTAAGGCCATTTACCTGAAAAGTAAACTAGACAATTGTAAACCCAGGACTGTTAAGAGCCAAAGTCTATGATTTAAGTAGGATGTACAGGAGGGAATTTCCGGTCGAGGGTAGCACTGATTGAAGGGAGATGTTGAATCACATGATAGTGGGGTTACTCTGGGTACAAAACACACTTTCGAGGATTCTTTCAAATACTTAAAAGCCTCCAAGTGAATGTGGGTATGGATTATTTCCTCACTATAGAAAGCCAAAGTACATAGGATAAGCATAGGAAATGTTTAATAAATATTGGTTGAAATCTATTGAATGGATGTGTGTGGTAGTAATATATGGTCCTGTATACATTAGATTCTAGAACGCACACCAGGTTTTGCCTTGGGGATATTTGGATGTTTGCAGTGATATATACCTCCTTGCTTGTTTATATGGTAGAAGGGTAAAATTAAGCCATGATATGAATGATTCACACTACAATGAAAGTAACAGCATTGTGATACAGTAAGTTTTACTGTTCAAGGTCAAATGGCAGTGTGGTCATCCTCTGAGTTATATTAGCCTCACCCTCCCTTGCCAGCTGTGAGCATTGTTTGGAGTTCTCAAGGTCAGGACAATTTGTCTAGTCACAGATGACTATTCTCATTCTCATTGACATATTAGCTTTCTAGTCCCGCATGGGTTTCAGTCACATTAATCTCCAAGGGGCATAACATTTTAAATTGAAACTGTGCTTCAGAGGGCCTTCCTCTCCTAGGTTCTTGTGCCACTATTTCCTGGAAAGACCATTCCTACCAGGGACCTTTCCTAACTCACATTTGCTGCTGTCTGGGTTCACTGAGGTGGACCCCTTCACCACTCACCCAATTTTTCTCTTTCTACAGCTGTGGAACATTAAAAAAAAAAATCTGGTTCTTTAAGCAGAAATACTGTGACCACAGAAATGAGCCATCCACCATGTTATTCAAGTCTAAGACATTCAGTTTACAAATTTTTATTTCTTTTGTGAGAGAATAAACCAAGGTCAGCCCCAAAATTTGCTCCTAAGATCACAGTCTATTGCTGTCCAAGGGATGCTACTACCAAGCATTCTTAATCACAGTACTTGGATCTTACTTTCCCATGGTGCAGCAAATCTCCTTGTCGTATGAAAGGCAACAATCAACTTGTCAGAGGGTTTAGGGGATTTTGTTTCTTGGCAAACCACGAGATAAGCCTTGCCTAAGTAGTCAAGTGTTTTAGGAGTACAATCCAACTCTCTGAGTATAACTTAGAACACCTACCATATAGACATTTATGTTGTCTCAGAGGCCAGGATTATAAAAGGAATTTACTATAGCATGGTGTGGGGGCAACCTACATTTTATGACTGAGAATTTTTACAGATACGGTTTATAAGTACTTAATTAAATAATATTGCATACTTCATCAGGATGGTCAGTGGGACTTCTCCTACCTTTACACAAAACATACCAGTATTCCTCTTCTACAATATCTAAGTACTACTCTTTTACAGTGATCCTTACGTCAACTATGTGAACATTGAAATTTTCTGAAAAAAATTATATCCCATTTCAGACACTTGTGAAAGAAAAATCAAACATACTTTAACTTTGAAGAAATTTCAGGTGTACTTTTCACATAAATAATGAGACAAACATTTGAGAAATAAATCACCTAATGAGCTATTCATGTAATTAAAATAATATGCTCAGATATATTTGGTATGACATACAAAAACTTGAAATTAGGAAACCTGGTGTTTTACCTTCTCCTGTACTTGTGTTTAAGACTTTAAGCAAATTATTTAATGTTGTATAGGCAGCTATAGAAAGAAAAATTTAAATTAGGGCCCAAAATGTGTGGTAGTCTTTCCACACTATTCTGTGGAATACTGTGCTATTGAAGAGGGCACTTATTCCTGCTGGCCAGAATATCAAAAACTCTGTCCTAGTCTCGGATAATGACTCCATCTTATTTGATTTTACATGTGATATGAGGTCCATTAATAATCCCAAGGTGATGATCTTAAAGCTTCCTCAACTAGCTTATTTTTAAAAAATCCCTTAATATTGAAAGGATTTGGAGCTTAAAAATAACTCATTCTTATTCGTGTGCATAATAGCAAAATAAGGACTCTAAATATGAGTACTTCTTTATCTTTAATCGCAAACACTCTTCTCTTTCTTCTTTTTGTTTTTAGAATACATTTTGTATCAACAAAGACTCTTCCCTTGACCTAAGTATAGTCTGACCCCTCTAAGTTCTCTAAGACTTTACCTGAACATCTGACTGCCTGCAACTACAGGGCCCAGTTGTTACAAGAACCCTGGTCATCACATTGGAGAGAATCCCTCATCCCATTGTCTGATGACCACCCATACCTGATCAAATAGCTCACCCCTCTCAAGATCCCTGATTATTTTAGCTGCCATCCTCAAGAATTCTTTCAGGTCTGTTTAACTAGAATAACCCTTACCCCTGATGTTACCTCTTTACTAATTTTCAATGTCACTGACCCCCACTCTCTTGATTCACAGTAAATCACCAGTTTTCCATACTGCGTGCAGAAGTGAGCTCAGTGCCATACTATAGTCTTTTCCTCCTCAGTTGGAATAGTTCCTGACCAAAATTCATTTTTACTGCTTCGACGACGGCAGCTCTGGGCTTTCTTTGATGTGTAAGCAAACAAAAGTATATTTTGCTTTATAGCATATTCTCAGGAGAATTCAGCAATTGAAACTGTCAAATCTTTTGCCATTGCAGAGAATTGGCATTGATGAGAAAAGGTGCTTCTTTGTATTTGACCTAAATATAGGGACGTGCACTGATCTTTCTATTATTAGGGTTTTGTAACAGATTTTATTTATTAACTTTATATATCCTTCCACAAAAGAACTAGGTCAACTTGTTAAAATTACATGTACTTATGATGTAATTTCCTTCTTTCTTTTCTCCTCTCTGTTATTAAATTTTTTCTCAGTATATACTTCCTGGAAATGAGATTACAGTTTGAACCGTGCTCATTCCCATAACATATACTTATTAACTGCAGGTACCAGAGTATCTTATAATTTCTACTTACCCTCTTTTCAAATGACCAGTCTCATCTCTAAGTTTGTCTGTCTTTAAGTAATAGGGTTATTTCAAGCATTTCAAGATGAATAATTAATCACCTAGCCTGGAATCTGTCTGGTATCAAAGTATTAATGCCTGAATTAATTTTCAAGTTATAACTGTTTTCATTTACACCTACTTCCTTGGTAGTTATTTAAGGCAATTTCATCTTCCCTGACTGTGGCTTATATGTTAATGTATTTCATTTTAATGAATACTTTTTAAGCTGTAAAAGTAGGCCAGACACTATCAGAATGTGTCATAAGTGGAGAAATCTGAATCAAAGATAAATCTTTTAGATGAAAAGGCTTAAAAAGAATGATACAATGGAGATATTTTAAATTTATAGCTGAGACATAACTCATCTGTAATAAATTACTATAACAGCTTCCCTCTTTTTCAGAGAATTAAACACAGATGTGGATTCACATCTGTTTGTGAATAGTTTTAAAAAACTTAACCTAAGATTGTGATTATATACATGAGCCAATCTGGAAAAGAAAAATGTTTACTAGGTAATGGTTTTTAGACTAACTTGTTTGACTTAACTCCAATTTTATCTGTGTGTAGTTACAGTCCAAGTATCTTTATGCTAGTAGCACAGCTGTAATAATTACATTTAACTTGGTACAGAAGAATTTAACCGACATATTTACTTGGTTAATGTCAAATATCTTTCTCATAGAACATTAGGAAATAAAACTTAATAGTAAACTAGGCTTTGCAGAAAAGAATGTTTCATAGCCAATAATAAGTCAGCATCCTAAATAAAAATTCATTGCTTTAATTAATCCTTTTTTAGAATTAATAAAAGTAATTTTGTTGTTTAGCTTTCATCTCTATTCTTTTCAGACATACTAGATACTAGAGTAGGCAAATAAGAATTATTTATTAATAAATAAAAATGGGCTAACTTTTTCACCCTAAAAAGATTTCTTCTTTAGAATGTAATTATTTTTCTATAAACATTATATATTCAAAATATGCACTAATAAAAATAAGAATTTTAAAAAGAAAAAAAAAGGGATGGGGATCTAGCCCAGGGCAAAGGCCCTTAGTTCAATTCCAGTATGGTTAAAAAAAAAAAAAAGAAAAAGAAAAACAACCAAAACAACAACATCAAAAAATTGGACATTAAATAATTATGAGCCAGACAAATGTGAATCAAGTGCTAATTGCAGGTAATATTATTTTGTCAATTAGACAATACTATATTGCTGATTACAGACAACTATTTTTAAGAAAGGATTACTCATATAGAAATCAAATATCCATACTTGCTCTTTGCTCTTTGTTGGAAGAAATTACCATGAATAGTTATCTCCTGTTTTGCCTGGGGATACCTTTTAGTTGCCAGGGGAAAGCTTTTGTATTAAGGAAGAGTGATTCAGTTAATTGATTAAGGATTGGAGTGTTCGAAAGCAGGAAGTCATGTCCTATGTTGGAATCTCTTACCCTACTCTACCCTGTTAGTGTTTGAGTTTCAGATAAACTGATCATTGGGTGTTAGAACCCTAACCCCAGATAGAGAGTTCCCCATAGACAACTCTTCTCATTTCCTATTGAAAGGATTTGGATAATCTAGAAGGCACTCTTGAGACCTAATTATTATTTTTATTAATCAGAGAAAGAGTTTGAATACTGAACATCAAGTTTCTGGATTTCTTCTCTAGATTTCATCAATTAAATTGCTTGGTGGCCTACCATTGGAGCCTGCTAGACGGTTAGGATAACAGCAATTTTCACATTTAAAGAGTAATCTTAGAAAATGAAAGTGCAATTCAACTAAGGTAAATGCAAGATGTTATCCTTGTCCTCCCTGGAAAGCACCAAAGCATAACTCCCCTATCCACAGGCTTACCTTTTCCCCGTCACTTCTGAGAGTGTGCTCACTGAAAGGAACGATTTCCTCCTCCACCACAGGGGTGACTGGTATACCTATCTGTCTAAGGAGCAGCCTCTTGAAATAAGATTTTTGAAAAAGACTTATTCGACTTTTGAGTAATGGATTGAGAGGCTCCACTGAGTAATGAATTGAGGGGTCCAGTGGATTGAGGGTCTCCACTGAATGCAACTCCTCATTTCCAAGTTATTGATTACATGTGTTTTACGTCATACAGTTATTCTTCATTCCGTCTAAGCACATAGTTATTCCTTGCATTACACTTCTGTTTGATGGGTAGTGTCTGTAGATTACAATAGGGGCAAGCAGCAAAGAGTCCTAAGGCTGATTAGCAATGTCGACTGAGGGAGAAGTAGGAGGAAGCTGCCCGAATGCCACTGTACCCTCTCTGCCTTAGAAGGAGAGAATTTCTGATGTAAATCTCGGTGAAATTATTTGCCACATAAAAGCATACATTTTAAAACACTTTCTGCTTGCAAAGTGTATGTAAAGATGACACAGATGTTCTCTCTGTCCACAAGGAAGCAGCAAATCAATAGCTTTCTAAACAGTGGATAAGAATACTACTGAGAAGGTGCAGAGTACAGGGCTAGCCAGTATCAATATGTGAAGTTTAATACTTTTCCAAATTCTGTTTCTTTCACAGGTGTTAGGGTTTGTGCCTGGGTGGCTCCTCAAGCCTCAAGCAGTCATAGAAGTGGCTGAGTCTAGCGTTTGTGATTGGTTTGTTGTCTAGCACTGGAATTGGTGGCATGAGTGCTGCACCCTTCTGGGTTGGAGCCAGCACACCATATAAGGGAGAGAAGGAGGTGTGCTTTTCTCTTTTGCCCTTTTGCTCTTGTTACTTGTGTCTGCCGTGAACGACTACCCTGTAGCCACACCACCTTGCCTTGAAGCCAGCTGAGTATGGACTGAAGCCTCCAAAACTGTAAGATAAATAAACCTTTCCTTCTCTAATTTTGGGCATCAGGCATTTTGTCTCAACAATGAGAAAAAAAGTAACCAAGACAACAGGTAACTTGGAAAATGAAATGAACCAAGATCTATTAGAGGAAAACAGAACATCTCTAGTAAGGCTGCATATACTCTAGCTTTGAACTGATGGAAACAACTTTTGATCCTTCTCTGTTGTTCTCTGTAATCCTAGGAGTTGATTCTTCAGATGTCCTTGCTCCACAGTGGAGTTTTACCAACTGGTAGACTTCAGGAAGATAACCCGGTGAACTTCTTTCAGATTGCTCTCATGTTTCTGTTTGATAATATTTTTGCAAATCATACAGAAAACAGTACAATGTACTTGTATGATGTTGCATAATCCATAAAAATATGCCTATAGATAGTTGCCATGACTAGATTGTAAAAAGATGCTGCAGGTTTCTGAACTTAGCATACCTAGGCAATGATACTTCGTCTGTGGTGTGTAACATGTCATGTGCCGTTTCCTATGTATTCTGTCTTTAAATGAAAACTAATTTGGGGATGAATGATGAACAAACAGACATGTCAAGCTTTCACACACAATAGTGATCTGTATGCTACAGAAAAGGCTGTGGTTTCCCTGCCGGAAGCACCAAACTCATATTTCAAATCATCATGAAATGTATATGCAAACCTTTCTGCTTCATGGGTCTGAAACCAGATGCTCATTCATTGCCTAGCCAAGACCATAGCCAGACAGAAAGGCGAAAGTTCTGAAGGCAAGTGCACTTAGTTCAGATCATGGATCAGAAAGAATTTCCTGAAGGTCTGAAGAATTTAAACAATGACAGTTGTGTTAAATTGAATGCTAAATTTGCTTAGCAATTTTAGCAGCATTTTCTATAATACATTATATATATACATATACATAGATGTATGTATTTATATATCTTTACATAGATATATGTATTCATATATATGTGTATATATATTTATATATATACACACTGGTATATACTTTATCTTGGGAATACACAACATTCTTGGAAAAACCATCAAAGTGTAATAATGCAGCATTCTGTCTTGCTAAATAAATGATGTTTTAAAATTTATTTTATTCGCTTCATTATTGCACATACATACATACACAAGTTCATAGACATATATAAACTCACACTCACACAACCACACTCAAGAGAAAATAAAACACAAAGAAAGGGACAGGGCGATTAATATTCCCAGTCAACCATGGAAAGGGATAGGTAGATACATTATATTTTGAAAGTTGCTGTAAATATTCAATTGACCTATCCCTCGTGTCTTTTTTATGACTACGTATGGTGATAGATATGCCTAATAAGAAGGGTCACAGAGTAACAGATGTGCAGAATGGTAAAATGAAAACTCCTGAACAGATGTATAATTTTTTTTGCATGAAGTGAATAGAAATGTTGAGAATGAAATTTGCAAAGCATGAAAAAGCCTTTGCATTAGGAAAACAGGCTTGGAATTGTTTTAGAAATATTCTATGGATGTATTTGAAGTATTTAGAAAAAAGCCTTCCCAGCTATAAACTCCCAAATTCTATGATAGTTTGTAATTAAAGAATTAGTGCTTCAAGGTGGAAATGACTAATTTATTACACTTCTTTTTGTAACATAAATGTGTTTGATTGGTCATGTGTAAGCCACAATGTGATTGGGGGGATCATGAAGTAATATGAAAGTAGCAGGATCTTAAATCCTGCGATGGCATGTGGGGGCTTGGAATTGGCGATGTTTGAATATGGGAAACCTGCAAAATTTGGCATTATTCTGGTAAATGTTAGCTTGGAGATGGAAGTAGTATGGGAGAGGTAAGAAGTAAAATTTAGAATGCTTTTGAAAGACAATTACCATCATATAGTTGAAGGAAGTAAATCACAGTGCTAGAGAAACTGAATATTGCTATGTCTAGTAGTTTTAAGTGTATATTCAGTTCCACTTGACTAATTTGCCATTCACTTTAACAAGATAAAGTCTTTACCTTAACAGCTTCTTCTTTTTAAATTTTAGACTTGCAGAGGAGGGGTATTTATGAAGCAGAGTGTCCCTGCATACCGTCTACTCAACACGTTCTAAGGTTAAAATCTTATATCACCATGACATATCAATTACCAATAACCAATAATAAGTATAGCTATCAATGCAAAGAAATTCACACTGGTGCAGCAGCATTAACTAAACTACATGTTTCATTCCAGCGTTCCTAGTTTCTGCTAATTCCTTTTCTGTTCCGAGAGTCAACCCAGGGTACCTCACTACATGTAGTCTCCACATTGATTTAGAGTCCTCTGTGTGTGGTGGTTCTTTAGTGTCTTCTATTATTTCACACCAAACTGAACTGGCTGGATTTTTGCAGAACATCTTTTAATTTGGGTTTCTCTAATGTTGTTTCATGATACGGCAGAACTTACATATTGGGAGGAGGATCTCACAGAGCTGAGGTTTCCCTTCTTTATAGGGGTGCAATATTTCAGTATATCTCATTACCACTGACAATAACCTGGATCATTTGGTTAAGATGATTCCTATCACATTTCTTTACTATTTTTCTTTTTTCACAATTTATTCAATAAATCATTTGAGCCTATAGCCAAGTGAAAATTATGTTTACCTCTGTAAAGAAAACTATTGGTTTGTTGGTATATGACCAAAGAACCACAGTAATTAATATATATTTTGGGAGAGACATTTGAGGATATAAAGGTATCCTTTCCATTTTTAAAATTTTGTCCATTTACATATATATGTATATATATCAGTACTTCTTACCTGTGTTACTCATTACCGCTGAGTTTGTGTTTTTCTTTCCCTCGTTCCTACATTTATTAATTGGAATTTCTCTATAAGAATTGCTCCTATTAATATTTGTTTTAAAGCTCAAGTTGTTAAAATTTTTGTTACTTGGAGTTCTTTAGGGTTGTTTATGAATGCTTAACTATGTCTCTCATCCATTTATTTTGTCTATCTATCCATCTATCTATCCACCTATCATCTTTCTACCTTTTATATCCTTACATCCTAACATCACAAGAGGCCTACTCTAGGTTCATTTTGGATTTTCCCTGTCAAGTTACAGAATCAGCCATTTCTTCCAGGATTCCTGGCTACATTTATTGGAGAATAGTGATAGATATCAAGATCTGTAGAAATGCTTATCACGAATAGGGTGGTAATGCTTCTAAACTCAGCAGACACTATCAAGAAATGCATACACACCTATTAGCCCATGTGTATACACATATCTATATTTATCTGACATGCATATATATGAGTTCATATTGACATCTCTAACTTTTACTCATTCACTATATTGCTCATTCTAGCATATACCTGTGCTTACATCTTTTGCAGTGGAAAAGCCAATTTTCATTATTTGTACTACGTTACCTTTTTGGTTCTACCCTACTATATATATAATACTACTTTCAGAATCGTTAACCATAATCCAGTGAACGATGAATTTGCCAGCTATGGTATAGTTTTTAAAGTTTTTAGCCTGATAGGATCAAATCAGAAGACAGTTTTAGAAAGTTACTTAGATCAGCTTCTTTCTTCCTCACTCATTTCAGTGTGTTGTGTGATTCATTTGTTACACAGTCAGACACATTTCTGAGTTTGCATTAATCTTAGTTTTTCATGATATCCTGTTTTATTTTAGAACTTTGCATACAATGAAGCTAATCTTCTGTGGTATACATTTCAGTGGGTTTTGACAAATGCAGAACTGCAAATCTTCTACAATGCAGATTAATTCCATTACCTCAAAAATGAACAGCAAACTGTTTTGAAAAAAAATAGAACATTAGCAACATCTCAAGGTTTAATCAAATTTCTTGAACGTGCATGTGAACCATGTGCTAGTCAGGGCTGTGATTTTACTGTATACTGATCCCAGTTTTTGCATGGAATATAGTACCCAGGAAAACACCATCAACTGAATGCAGTTCCCCACTAAAATCTCATATGTTGCAAGATAGTTGAGATTATCATTCTGGTAAAAAAAATTTTTTTTTCGGACATGCTTAATGCTGTGATATTTACCGATGTTCAAAGGACTTCTAAGATCTAGGATTGGAACTGCTTTTTCAAATTTGTAATCTGTTATTCTCTCATTGGCTACTATAATCTATCCCAGTGGTCCTCAAAATATTGTCCAATGATCAGCTGTGTGGTCTTTTCACTCGATCTCTGATGTTTAAGGATATCACCCTGTTGTATTTTTTTTTTTTTTTTGTACTGGGAATCAAGCACTCAACTTCACACTAACCAGGCAGGCGCTGTGCCGCTGAGCTATATCCCCAGCCCATCCTGTTGTACTTCTCACTAAGAGTCTATATAGTTGATGATGACAATAATAACAGCTAAAAGTCATAACTTCTAAAGAACTTTTATGCTCCTTTCTCGTGTGCAATTTACAACAACACTGAAAGATATTAAGGTCACCTATTATTACAACCTTTATAGTTACAGATGGTGAAACTAAGTCCTCAGAGATTATCCCAAAGATAAAAAACTAATAAGCAGCAGAGATTGGATTTAAATTCAGATCTTTTCAAATTTCTTACTATTCCCATTGTCTATTTTGAAGTTCTTCAGTGCTATCAAAGAGAAAACAAATAAAACTAACACAAACCTTAACATGTAATAGGCACTGTGTAATTTTTCATTGTGTATCTCATCTGATTTGCTAGTGCCCTTTGAATTCTTCATGATAAATATTACCAGTTGAAAATAGTAGGACTGTTAGAAGCAAAACAACTTCCCAAAAGTCATCTAGCAATTTCACTTCCAAACTGTGTAAGTACACATTGAATTTATTTCAACTAGATCATACTGAGATTTTGTTAACATGATTAATATAACTCTGTCTCTCAAATCCAAGATTTTGCATTTCATGTAGGCGAACACTTTGCATTTTATGAAGGAGCAAGATTCTAATAGCCATGAAAAGTGAGTAGATATCATGCCATGTAAAGGGTAAGCTTTACACCTCTTCTTTTCACTGAAGTGCGGTTTTCCTGACTTTTGGTTTCCACCCCTTTGAAAGGTAGACTGAAGGGAAAAATCTCTAAGCACTTTATTTTATTTTAAAGATAATAAAACCCAACAAAACAAAACAGAATAAACCCAATCAAAATAAAACAGTGAAATTGGTACAGAACTTCAAAGCAGGATAATAGGAAAACAGCAATGGCTACCATAGTATATCTTGTTATTTTCACAATAGTTGTTGATTCCATCAGATAGAGCAAAATCAAACCAAAACCGAACAAAATAAAACCAATCAAAACAGAACATTGCATAAAGCAAAACAATTAATCAGAAAAAAAACAAAAGAGAACAATACTGGATTTCAAAAACAAGATGAAAGGAAATCCCCCATATTTGCTATACTGCACACTGTTACCCTCCCTATAGGTGCTCAGACCGCCGGTCCCAGGCCTGCAAAGTCAACCAAACAATGCAAGCAGTCAGCTGCCCTCGTGTACCTCAGTTGCCACCAACTCAGACTGTCCTCCGAACCAGCCGGCCACCCACAGGGGGCGGAGCGGGCTGGGAGTTGGTGATTCTCAGCCCGCGCACGGGTAGGTTCACAGAAGGCGCTATCTGACTTTTCTCTTCCCGGGCCCTGCATGGCTTGTGTGGCTTAGCAGAAAGACTGGCTAATTGGTTTGTTGGTCGGCTCCTCCTCTGAACACTTTAATAAAGAATGTGTTTTTATCTTTCTAGATACAACTGGATTTGAATCAGGCTTCAGTTCACACTAGCTTATGAATTTGAATAAGTTTTTAATGATCCTTAGATTCAATTTTATGATCTCCAAAATGGAGAAAATATCTCATTGGGTTGCATTAACGATCAAATATATAGTACACATAAAATCCATAGCATATCCTGGCGGTGATCTTGAGATTAGGTTTTAGGGTAAGCAGTATTCACCCTCACTCAATCATGTAGAGACACCCCTCCTGCCCCACTAACCAACCAGGAAACCAAAGGAGTTTAGGAAGTTTATCATGGACATCATTTAAGCAAATCTGTAACAAAGATCTGTGGTGCTAGTAATGTGGGATTTTGTTTTTGTTATGTTTTTCTTGTGGCAGTGATGAGGATTAGCCCCAGGGCTTGATCATGCTAAAAAAAATTATCTACAACTGAGTTGCATCTCCAGCCAGTGCAGTTAATAATTTTGATGCAGCATTCAAATTTTTCAATAGCGATGTAACTAAACATCTTGATTTACCTGAGATAATCCTCATATAAATTTCAATAAAGCCCCCACTTTACTCTTAAAAATTTCTCACACAAACAGTATGATCATACTAGTTAAAAGGAATACTTTTCCTTGTACACACTAGTTTCATTGTATTTTGTGTTTTAAAGATAAACAAAAGACACTTCCTGCATTGGGTGAAATTATGCGCTCACTTGAGTTCGTAAAATACCAATTTCAAGCCAAAATTGAATGGATAATCCAAAGAATTTGACCTAAAAAAAGCAAAGCATTAAAAGAAATATTCATTTGAAATAGAAACAGTTGGGTTCTTAGTTTCTGTTGTCATTGTTCCTCCATACACCATGGATCTAAAAATAGAGATACTTGGACGTCTCTCTACCCAGCTCCATTGATTTCTAGAGTTTTCAGTGTTGAACAGAGGGCTAAGGTGTCCTTTCAGTGTCTGTTCTGCCCACATCAAAAGGAGCAAAAGTAACAAAAATTATTTTTAAAATTTTTTTCATGAATATCCATAAATGTAGTTTTCATTAATCACAGAGATGATGGAGACAGATCACGTTTGCTAGTGTTAATGAACATGGGAGTAACCATCCTTTTGATTGAGCAATTATGATTTCTTTTTTAGAGGTCATTTTTGAATCTTTTCCCCTGCTGGTATGTAGGCTAAGGTGAAACAGAGGAGCAAAGATACACTAATGATAAATTCTTGAGATTCTTGGTATTTTTCAGTGGCTAAAAAAGCTTCCTAGTGACAAGGTAGTTGTCAGGGATTTGGTTCAGGTTATCATTAAGAAACGTCACAGTTTTTTTTTTTCTGTTTTGACAAAATAATAATAATTATGACTGGCAGTGAAAAGAACAGTCTTTTTCATAGAACTTACTCTATTTCGTTTTCTGTCATTGTCTTGACATACCTTTGAGAGCATGAATTTCTGTTAGAATCTAGAGAGATCTTATTTTTCTTCAATGCAATCTACAAAAATCTTTTGCTTTACATGTGGTGCTTTCTTGGTTCTAGAACAGGTATAGCAAATACCATGCAGTGCTTAGCATTGCCTCCATCATGTAATGGATATAAATAGCCTGTTTTCCCTTCTCTATGGTTTCACTTTCACCCTAGTATTCAAGACAGATTTTTTACCAGCTAAGCAACCTTAGAATCTTGAATGAATCTTTATGCTGAAGCACAAGACTTTCCCTTTCTCTTTCTTTCTTTCTTTCTTTCTTTCTTTCTTTCTTTCTTTCTTTCTTTCTTTCTTTCTTTCTCTCTCTCTTTCTTTCTTTCTTTCTTTCTTTCTTTCTTTCTTTCTTTCAGATCTCATTTACATTTAAAAATTACCTTAGGAAATCACTTGGTAATTCAGCTCATTCTGTATAGTTGAAGGGCTTTCTTCTACTTTCCTGAGTCATTTGTAGAGGCAAGAGCACCAATTTAGTTGACTTTCGATAGTTATGTCATAGTGGCAATCAAAATCTCAGTGATTCTAGCATAAAAATATATTTCCTGCCTGTGTACCTTGCTGGCTGCATCTCGTTTGTTCTGCTCCTGTTCTATAATCTTTTTGTTCTAGGGCCAGGGTCAAGGCATATCGTTTGCCTGGCTCATGTCCCTGCCTAGTTAGAGCGACTCTAACACTGAACTATTAGTAACTCTTGGGGTTTCCTCTCAAATGTGGCATGTGTCGCATCTGCTGTTTCATTGGCTAAAACAAATCACAGGACCAATAGGTGTCAATAGGAGGGAGGCTTTACACAGTATTTGGAAATAAGTAAGGATACATAATCCCTTTTTAGGTAGGTAAGTGAATATTTGTGAATGATAATAGCATCTCACATAGAAATATGTTCCTTTGTTTACAAGAGTTGTGTTCCATGAAATATACCAGAATAGAGAGACAGACCTACCTTCCACTTAGTGCAGCCAGAGATTTCATGTTTCCTGGTCACTCTGGGGGACACTTAATCTCCTGGAAAGCTATATGTGTAGATTGTGCCTGGGGGCTGGCAAATAAATGGCCAGTGCATGAACCCAAGAAATGACTGATTTTTTTTCCCTCAGTGTCTTTATGCTGCTTTGCACCTGGACTCTATGAGTTAGATCTGAGAAAGCTCTCAGAGCATTTCTGCAGAATAATGTTCTAAATGCCCACATAATTTTAATTACAGACCGAGCTTAAATGGATAATTTAAAATATGCTCCAATCATACAAAGGCAGGGTAAATTATCATCTATTATTGGCTGAAAGAACTGGAAAGACAAATAAATGGTTTCTAGGTCTTTTACTATGATGTTGAGAACTAAAAGAACATAAGAATGATAAACTATTAGCCATGAAAATCTAGGAACAAGATTTTTGTTGTTTTGCTTTTTTTTTTGGTTATACTGTCTTAATAGAGGTAAACTTCCAACCAGTAAAGGAGTACATTTTTTTTCCCCCTGGGAAACATTGCCTTTCTAGTGTAAAAGAAGGTGAAGAATTTAATCAATATTTTTTAGCATTTGAGGACCAGTAGTTGTGATTGAGAAAAGAAAAGAGAGACTCATAGTACCCAGCCAAAGTTTGGGGGACTTGTCCCAGCAGGTTGACACAAGAGGACTTGAAAATGATACACTGCTGGTGTCTTTTGTCCTGACTATAGGTGACAGATGACTACAGAATAGGCATACATATCAGGGAAAAGCAGAGAGAAAAAGACCAACATTTCAAAGTAAATCTGTACTATGCTTGGAGATGGAAGGATGCTGGGAAAGTGCTTGTTATTTTTTAAATGCCTCTACAATTTCAATTTAAAACTTTAGCTTCACATCAGATATTTTCAGAAATGCAGGCTCTCAGGCCCTATGTATTAGAATTTGATTTTAACAGCCCCCAGGTGATTTGTACGCACTTTCAAGGTTGGAAATCACCACTTCAGGATGACTAGGTCCTTGCTAGGGAACGTTTGTATATTATTTACACAATAGGCACTATAAATTTATAGTTTTTTTCCCCAAAGTTCACAGACAACCTAGTTTCAAGTCTCAAACACTGGGTAAAAAATTATATACATAAGAAATGAATGACTTAAGAATTTGGACTCAGGGCTGGGGATTTAGCTCAGTAGCTTAAGTGCTTGCCTGGCAGGTGTGAGGTTGTGAGTTCGAGCTCCAGTACCAAAAAAAAAAAAAAAAAAAGATTTTGGACTCATTTCTCTGACTTCACAATCTTTTTTTCCTCTACTATTTTATCTGAACTGTATTTATTTTTTATTGTTTGCAAGAATTAGGGGAAAATAAAACCCCTGCTTGGTTAACACCTCAATTCTTTTACAAATTTCAGTACCTTCTATACTCATATTTCCTTTTGTTCCTTCCTCTTTTCTCTTAGTATTCACAAGTACAAAAGTATTTTAGACACAAATATATACAACACCCCCAACCCTCAAAAATGTAAACACAATTCGCACTTAGAGTTCAAAGAAATAAGGAAAGAGTTTATGGACAATTACAGTAGATAAATTCTGGATGCCAACATTTTTCATAAAATTCTCAAAGCAATAAACAGAATGTAGAAGTAATAAAGTATTTATAACAATATCCCACAAGGTTAAAACCAGACTGCATTGATCAGAATGTAATCATTGGCTCAGAGCTAGAAGAAGATTTCGAGGTAATCTCATCCCACATCCTGAGACTTCAGGTGGCTTTCCAAGCTCCTGTGCTACCCAGCCATGGTGAAAAGCCAGGTCTCCTGATTCCTGATTTAGGGTGTATTCATTTCTAGTAGGTGTCGTGCATCACCAAGGGAAGTGAAGAGTGACTCTCTATTAGAGATCACTATGGGAACATACATCTTGCACACCATTTCTCTATACTGAACAGGTACTGATCTCCTCTTCCCTAAACAGCCAATGGCCCATTTTTTGAGAGGTAACTGGTAGAATAAAATGGTCACAAAGCAAACGCTCCCTAATAGGTCCTGGGAGGGAGCCATGCTTTCATGGCTTTGAGCCTTTCTATGAATTCTTTCCAAAAGCAGTGTTGGATCAGATTTCCACTGAGCTCCTACTTGACTTAATCCTTGGCTTGGGGTTACTACAGAATTAAGGCATATTCAAAAGAAAAGAAAAGGGAAAAATGAACAGCTGGAGTTTGTGTGCTTATGCATGTTTCTGTGTATATATACACAATAGTTTAAGCCTGGCTAAGACTTTTATGATTCATGTCATTTCTTGTATACAGACTTCAGCTCAGTTCTTAGTGGTTTTCAGTAATAAGCTATTTGCTTAGCAGGGAAAATAAGTGTCTCTCCCTGTGATTGCCAAAATTGTGCTGGTCTCTGTGCGGAGCACATTTCGTCATTAAGAACTCAGGTCCTCTAAATAGGACAGAGCAACAAGTATTGGCCTGCAGTCAGGCGCACGCAGAGAGTGCCAGCTGACTCTTCAGTTCTTGTGCCAGGTACGCAGAAAAGAGAGGGAAAAGAAGCAGCACAGACGCTTGGGAAAAGAAAAGAAACATGAAATAAATATGATGGACGAACTGGAGGACGGAAATGTCGGAAAGCAGAGCATAACACTGGGACAAAGGAGTCATAGCAGGCTGGTGTGTAGGTCCTCCTAACCTTCTTAATTGATTTATAAGATTTTAAATTTTGTAGACTTCTTTTTATGAAATTCTCAGTCTTGCTGACCTATCTCCATCTATGAAACAAACCCGAAAAATGCATGTTGTGATTTACCACAGTGCTGTACAGAAAGAGCCACGTGAAGATAGAAGCCGAGCTTGGATCGAGGCTGCCTCAGCGAAAGAGCACTGAGGATTGCTGGCAACCGTGAAAGGCGAGGAAGCAGGCAGAGAATCAGCTCCCCCAGAAGGAAATAACTCCGCCAAATCCTTGAATTTGGACTTCTAGCTCTAGAACCACGACAGAATAAATTGCTGTTATTTTAAGCCACTGAGTTTGTAATAATTTGTTATCAAAAACCTGGGAAATTAATACAGATATTTTAGCTGTGCAGATTTTTAGACTATTTTTAACATTAAAGATTCTGGATTTCAGTATGGCAATTTGTTATTAGAAAATGATATCAACAAGCAAGGGGAATATTTTACAGTTTTTTGTGTATTGTACATATGAAGGAAATTGAGTCATGGAGAAGGCAGGAATTCGTGATAAAATTCTTGGCTCAGTTTTTTTTTTTAAAATCATTATTTATTTTGTGTCATTCTCCATGAGAGAACTGCTGAAGGGGTCAATGTGCATCTTCTCACTCATTCCCTAAAGCCCTCCTCTGTGAGGGTGGTGTTATGTCCCGTCCTTCAGATCAAATAGCATGCTAGTAAGAAACAGAGTTGAATTTGAACTCAGGTCTCTCTAATTTAATTAAGTATGACTTTAAACAGAGATCAGTCAGCTTTGCCTGTCAGGAGCGGGGCTGTGAGGATTCGGGGCTCTGTGTGGTAAACCTTCTCAGCAAGTTCTCAACTCTGGTCGCAAATTTCCACAGAGCTCACAGAAGCAAACTAGCAAGCCGCTGTCCCAGTGGAACTTTATTTATTGGTATCAAAATTTGAAGTTCATATGATTTTTATGTGTCCAGAAATATTATTCTTTTCATTTCTTCAAGCATTGAAAAATATAAAAGCCATTCTTAGCTCATGAGCCTTACAAACAAACAAACAAACAAACAAAAAACTGAGTGGAAGTTGGATGTTGCTTCTTGGCTTTAATCATAACAGAAAGAGAGGGCTAGCCATAACAAGGTCCTAGGAAGTAAGTAAAACTAAAAAGCATACTCTAGTATGATACAAGGTTTTTACTTATTTGAATTTGAAAACAAAGCTCTCATTTTAAATGTCTTTGGGGTGGGGAGGCTACATTTCAAGAGCTCGGAAATTTTAAGGAGTTAGCACCTTTCTTTCATAGCACAGGTTGCAAGTATTTCCCCTCCACAATAATAAGAGAATCACAGTTAATTAGCCATGAAGGTCTTCTAGGTGAAAAAAAAAATGAGAGGTTTAGTGTGGAGAGGATATGGGTAAAGGTCAGAATGTGGGAGGATTTGCTCATAGTTCCTTATCCTATAGGTATGCGCTCCAAAATGTTCCCTCCATGCCTCCAACTGCAGACATTACTAAATCTTATATATAATCTACCATGTTGGTTCCTGTGCATGCACATATGACTATGATATAGTCATATATTAGAAACACTAACATGTTAACAACAACTAACATGACAACAGAACAATTATAGTAATATACTGTGATAAAAGTTATTTAAAATTTATGGGAACTTTTTATTTCTGCAACTTTCCATTTACTATTTTTGGACTTCAGATAGCTTTCCATTTACTGTTTTTGGACTTGATTTCAGATAGCTGAAAAATGGAAAGCCAAATCATGACTAAAAAGGGATTACTGTATGGTGGGTCAACAAGGAGAATGTAACAGATTAGGCCTTGCATTTGCTAATTCTGAGGGACTTGCCACAGAAGAGCCGTTGGAGATGGAGGGGAAGTAGTTTACAAAACATAATGTGAGGGGATGCTGGAGAAATTTCAGGGAAAGACAGGACTGAAAGCCACCTTGGAACTAGTTTCTGGGCAGTAGCGAGTCCTGCTTTCAAAATATCTACAACCAGGGAACAAGACAGCTGATCCCTACTCTACCAGCAAGAATGAACCTCTCATTTTCTTTCCTGTGGCTCATCAATTGAATGTATATCATGACTAACCTTAAGCAAAATGTGAGATTTCTAAGTCCCTTCTTCACTCCTTTCACCCCATGTAGATAGCACATCACTGTAAGAACAGGACACATGGAAAGGCCATTTTAGCTTCCTGAGACTGATGTTATGAGAGGGACACTGCACAAACTCAACACCAGAAAAATGAAATGTTGTCATTTGTCCTTATTAATACTCTAAATATGTGGTGTAGTGCACAACTCTTGTTTTCCCTGTAATCACACTGAAAAGTTTGAATGCCAAAAAGCCAATCTATTATCATGTAAAGTTGTGTATTTGCTGCCATTGATGCAGAGGTAGAGAACACAATACAGTTCAGAATCTAAAGACTAGGCATTAAGGATTATTTTAGTTCATTCAGGTTGCTATGACAAAATGCCACGGATTAGCTAGCTTATAAAGAATAGAACTTTTGAAACGGACAAGTGTAAGGCAAATTCAGAGTCAGATAAGAGCCTACTCTTTACAGATGGTGCCTCCTAGCTGTGTCCTCATATGGTAGAAAGGGCAAACAATCTCTCTCAGGATTCTTTCCCAAAGGCAATAATCCCATTCATGATCTAAAGGACTCTGCCTGCTATTATTATGATGGGGTTAGGATTTTAATTTAGAGGCAAAATAAACATTCAATCTTGATTCATTTGTAGGCTAATACATGCTACTGAGACCATACTGTTAAGTAAAATAAATCAGACACACTAGCTTAAATATTGCATAATTTCTCTTAAATGAGAAACCCAAATTACAAAGAGCAAAATGAAAGATAATAGGAAGAAGAGAAGTAGATATCTCCCAAATGGAAAGGGGAGTAAGAGACCAAGGGAGGGAAAGGGAAGGATATGAAGAAAGGAATTAAGATGTGTTGCATACACATACAGATTCCACACAAAGAATATAAGTATTATGGACTGCACACAGGTACTAATATGAAATACATTTAAAAATTCACTCTGCAGCAGTCTGATTTTTTAAGAACAGTTAGAGGAAAAGACATAAGCTTTGAGAAAAATGTCTCAATTTTATTTACAGCAATGCAGACCATGACATTCTTTTCTTTTTGGTTGCTTTTCTTTTCTTTTTACCCCTATTTCTATCATATCCCAAAGCCATCTGCTTGAGATAAAAATTGATTAAGTATTGCAGAGTTTGGTGCAATTTTCAAAGTGTATTTTTTATATAGATTGTGCTATGAATGTAGTAGCTGAGTTTAAGAAAAATGGCTTAAGGGAAGATTGTTCTAAAAATAATATTTCTAGCAAAAGGCAGAAATGATATAGAAATTGATAAGTATTTTCTATTGCCTATACTTTAATCTAATAGTTGAAGTTTTGAACAGTTGCATTTTCTAGTAATAATGTGTATATGAGGACTTTTTCCTACTTTGTTGATACTAAGGATAAAACTCAGGTAAGCCGCATTTACTCTCCTATTTTTTTTTTTTTTACATTTCCATGGTATTCTGTGTTATGCATTTTACATTCCATATAATATTGATTTTGTTTTATTGTTTACTCACACTAAGGTATAGAAGTGAAATATAATATGAATGTCTGTTCCTCACTCTGCCACGCTACCTGCCGAAATTCTAAACGCCAATATGGTCATAGTGGAAGGTGGGGCGTTTGAGAAATAATTAGTTCATGAAGTTGGAGTTCTCATGAATGACATCAGTGTCTTTATAAAAAGGGACACTAGAGCATTCTCTCACCTTCTTTCTGCCACATAAGGATACAAGCAGAAGTCAGTAATAGTCTATAATCCTGAAAGAGACAGATCAAAACACAACCATGCTGGCATCCTGACCCTGGGCTTCCAGCTGCCAGATCTGTAGGAAGCAAATTTCTGTTGTTAATAAGCTACCTAATCTATGGTTATAAGAGCCTGACCTGCCTAAGACAACCGGTAGATGCAATGTAAAATCTCAGGAATCATAAAATAATAGCATTTCTATCCCACCATTGAATTGAACTGTATATCAAGAGCAAAAGAAATTCTATTTACTGTCAGTTGAATTTTTGATTTCCTCAGCTGTTGCAAGGAAGCTGTTTTATTAACTTTCTATGAAATGGGCCTCTTTGATGGGCAGTAGAATCAGAGAGCCCTCGCTTATACCTCAGGGTGTGATGATTACTAATGAAGGATCACGTCTGCTCAGTGGAGACCTCTGGACCCTTGACACTAGCTTTTCACCTATGAGAGTCGCCTTCAAACCCAGGCAGAAAATTCCTGAAGCGAGAGCAGCCATAGATTTCCAGGAATCTCAGAGGCTCTGGGAGGTCACTCACATGTTACAGATAAGCGGGCTTAGAAAGTAAGTCATTTGTTTTGTTTTTCATTATTAGCCAACTATTTATTGAAGTTACTCTGAGACAAACCCCGGATAAGTGTTAGATTTCCAGAGGTCAATGAAAACATATAAATGGAGACATGAATAAACACTTCAAAAAGTATAAGAAAACACACACACATACATATATACAGCAAGTATGCATATATGATATATATATATAAATGAATGTTTGCATATGTGAATATATGTATATTTCAAGTAAAGTTACAAAAATTATATAAACATGTTATATGTGTATGTGTGGATAGATGTGTTACCTATGTAACACATAATTTTTTAATCCATTGTTAGGGATAATACATGAGTCTTAGGATCTAGATAAATAAATGAACTACTTCAGATAAAGGAACTGAGAAAAAAAGAAAAGTTAATACCATGGTGGAAGGAGAATTTGAGAGAAAGGGAAAGAGGGAGTATGGGAGGAAGTACAGTTTAAATTAGGAAGACAGAAAAAACTGCATTCGAGCAGTTAACATGAGGTTTAGCACATTTCAGGGAAAAATAAATAAAGAGATTTGTCATTGTTATTGTTGCAATAACTTGGTGTCTCTCCTGTACAGTTAAGAAAGTCTTCCGTAATGATCTAGATTACTGCTTACAGCTTTTAGTTTATTTATTTATTAAAACAAAACATCCTAGTTTTATTGAGGTCACACATGGTCCTTGCTCTCAGGAAATGCAGAGTTGAGGTGATAAATACATAGGGCTTGATTCTATCGAGTTTCCTTTGGAAAAAGAAAGCTACAGTATGTCTCATTTTCAAAAGGGGACAGAAGGTTTTATCATATGTGGAAATCCTGAGGGATTCTCTTTCCAGCTCAGCTTGAAACTAGTGATTGGAACCATATTTCAGGTGACCTCAGGACTGTTGAGAACAAAATGTGGCTGAAGATTTTCTCCTTTCTTGCTTCAGCACTGTTTCTTTTCCAGGGATAGTGGTAAAAGCCACTGCATCTACAGAACAAAGTCCTCACTTCACGTCTGCTACTGACTAATTCTTGGACTCCTTACTTGACCTCTTAATACCTGCTTCCTCACAACACACACACACACACACACACACACACACACACACACACACACTGTTCCTATGCAAGGCAATTTGAGGACAAAGTAATATGTTTTCAAACACTCAGTGTAATTGGAAAAATCTTTTTGCTTTTCTTAATCTGTTGACACACTTAGGACTTTTCCAAGGAGAGCATGATGTTCAAGCTTGACTGTCAGTTTGACTGGGCTTGAGATGTGCCCTGGGGATTCACAAAGCAGGCATAGTATGTTTGGTGGATCACAGAAGCATGAGCACGGCCTCTATATCTGTTCCACAGCTCCGTCTTCTCTGGCACTCTTTCCCTGTTCTGCTTCCTGGATCCTGGGAACTAAGCAGTTTTGCTCTACCACGCCCTTCTACCATGAAGTTCTTGCCTCAGACCCAGAAAACCATGGACTGACTCCTCTGAAACAATGAATCAAGTGAAACCTCTCCTCCTTTAAATTGTTGTGTCTGTGCAATGGAAAAAGTTGATTCATATAGGGAGCTTATGATCGAAAAAAAAATTCTTAAAAGGATTCACTTAGCAATTTTTGTCTTTTAAAACAAGAAGATGCCTCTAACATGTCATTATTGTAGACTTGAATTATTTACATATAACCTTTTTCTTGACAACTGACACATAGTTATACTTGTACACTCATGCCACAGACCATCTCACAGAGCTTTAAAGGTGTCCTCCATATCTCAAACTGCAGCTTATTGGTGATCTCAAAATACCGTCTTTTCCACTAGTTCTGGTACATTAAGTGGGGTAATACTCTGGATACAAATGGCTTTAAATGAAATAAAATTACCTACATTAACAAAATGTAAAGTGATGTATAGTAACTGCTATTGGGGGCCACAAATTCACAGTGTCTCGTTTTGCATATTTTCCTGTGGGATGAAAGAAAGGATTAGGATTATTGGTACCACTCATTTGAGATTTCCCATTGACTCTTCTTGGCATGAAATCATCTATGCCTTTGTGAATCATTTCAGCATTATACTCAAGGTCAAGATACATCTCCAAAATTAACATGATCTGCTACGTAGAAAAGTCTTTGAACCACTCCTAAGATCCTGCTGAGTTTCTTGTGTTTTCCACTCTAATCCTTTCATTGACTGAAAAATAAATATGGGCTGCCCAGAGACAGGTCTTGTTTTAGCCCTCAGAATCTTGAACTCTGTAGAAGGGTTTTGATCCTCCTGGAGACCTAAAATCATACTACTTGTCTCATTTACTTTAAGCCTTCACTGTGAACTCGTTCAGGAGATTGGGGATCTAGGCCAGGTCCCAGATATACTGCCTAGTAGTCAAACATGCTTTTCAGGTACAAAACAATATAAAATCTCTGTATAATAATTTTATTTGTAAATACATAATTTCAGTGGTTAATTATTTCTTATTGCACAGTAAGTGTGTTTAATACTATTTTAAAATTGGGTTATGCTTAGTAGTTTATTATCACCATTTCTGTTTAGAGGAAAAAAGTTTCTCTAGGGTTCCAGTGACCTCTTTCTCTCAGGTACCTGAAGTCACACAATTGAATTTGATAAGCAAGTTATCCTAATTCAAAGAAGAAAACCAATGAAAGGTTTTACCAAATTGATAGGTAGTTACCGTAGTATTTATTTAGTACCTGATGGCTCTGCCCAAAGCTTTGGAATTGGTTATTTGTGGCCATTGTGTTTATATAGTTTCCTTTTACAGTCATAGAAAAAGGCACTGCTGATTCTCTTTTTTCTCTCTTTCCCTCTGCTGCTGTTGCTGCTGAGGACTGAACCAAAAACCCAAGGCCTTCTACATTTTAGGCAAGCATTCAACCACTGAGCTACCCTCTCAACCCCACAAAGTTTGCCTTTTCTGTTTTGTCCTGTTCTGTTTTGTTTTCAGGTGATGTCAATCTATGTAGACCAGGCTGAACTTGAGTTCATTCTGTAGCTGAGGTTGGCCTTGAACTTGTGGTTATCCTTCTGGCTCAATCTCCTGAGCACTGGAATTACAAGTGGGTGCCACACGTCCAGCTCCCATGTCTAACTTTGATTTTAAGAATGTTTGCTGGCTACCAGATTAGACCGATAGTGTATCAAGAACTAAAAGAAAGTTTTCATCTTAGACCTTGTATTAAATATAATAGATTCATGAGTTAAGTGTTCACACAACTTGTGAAAATTAATATTAGAAAGATGGACACATTTTTTGCCATAAATAACATTTTACCATCACTTCCTTCTTATTTATAAATATATTTTATCTAAAGTTCTCTGAAAGTCAAAATGAAGGGCTCCCTATGTATATCATTGCCTCACGAAGTACACTTAGGAAAGTTGCCATCACATTACTTGATCCACACAGGACTATTCTCATAAATCCTTGAAACATGAGCATGTCTGTTTTTAATCACAGTCTGAATTGGCACCATGAATGTACCAGTTCTTAAAAATAAATACTAGATTTCTGTATGATTGGTCAATCAATTTTGCCACAATCAAAGTTAAAGTAATTGGTCAAAACATACAAAAGTAGAAACAATGACATCCAGAATATAAATAAGCAAGGAAGTAAAAGATAGAGCATAGGAAACAAGGTGATCAGTCTTTGGCCAAAGGGAAAGGGATCAAGACATGGAGGGAGGAAATGGGCAGGAATAGGAGATACGAAAAGAATTAAAATTAGCTATGTACATGTTCCAACACAACACAATGAGGGCAATCATTATGTACTACAAGGAGGTACTAGTAAAAATAAAAACTAATAATTGAAATGTGAACTCATTAAGCACAAACAATACCATTAAATTATGTTTATGGGATGTAAAGGTACTAAAATCCAGGATATAAAATGGGCACAAACTAATGTGCTTTGCCTATGTCACAGTTAATTTTTATGCACTGCAGAGTCCAAGACCAGAAAGAGGCAGAGGAGCCTGTACTATAGGTTCCTACTATGCTTTGGTCATGCTTTGGAGCTTTAAGTTTTCAAATCAACATTGGGTATCAGTCTTTGTCTTTTATATTAGAATGGTGATAACTTCTGGCTTTCTCTGGGCTTTACTTAGCTGCACTGCAAGTTATTCATTAGCATTTAAAACTCTCACAAGCCATCTATAAACATTGTGGACCTTTCCGATCCCCACTCCTTACTCTTAATCACAATGAAAGTGCCTATTAGGCTGTGACATATAGCAAGTCTAAACAAAGGCAGAAAGTGGCCTTTTGAGGTTCTGAGAAATTCTAATTGCTCCTAAGGAAGAGGAGAATACACAACTGAAATATGAGGCTCTGCTCATTCCGAGACCACGCCAGTCACATTGGTGAGTGAGGGGGCTTCTGTGTCTAGTGTGAGTACAAGCCCTCTCTCTCTCTCTCTCTCTCTCTTTTTCTCTCTCCCCCTCTCTCTGTCTCTCTCTGTCTCTCTGTCTCTTTCTGTGTCTCTCTAAATATGTATTTCCAGTATTCTGAACAGGAGCCAATATATTCAACACCAGCATCTCTCACATTAACTCATTTCTCACTATTAAGAAAAAGAAAGCATCTGTTATATTCAATTGTTAGGCATTTTTTTTCCTTACTATAAATGCTTGCTTAACCCTGGATTTCCAACATAGGGAGGCATCGGCCATGTGTGCATGAGGTCTGAAGGCTTTAAATCGGAGATATGTAAGTATATGTTCATTTAAATATGTCTAGGTGCGTTCAAGCTTTTCTTTTTCACAAATGTGTAAATATGTTAACTTTCAGGAGGTTGGAGTTATTGCTATGGAAACAATACTAGTTATTTACTGTGCCTGACTGCACGTATCATTGTGATTAGGCGTTAATAAATGAATAAACTTAGCTCCTTGCCTTCTGGTTTGTTACATTGTCAAAGGGACTTGGAGAGCAGTAATCAATGAACACTTGATAAAGGGTGACTATTTAGATTGGTTTGGTAATATCATCTTAAAAGCAATTTTCAGTTACTGATAGGGCTGGAAAGTATTTGCTCCCAGAAAAGATTAGGAAATCTCCAGAGGCAGAGCTCTTATAAAGATAAAGGGCTTTTTGTTTGTTTATTTTGAGAATCCCCAAGTACGAAGGGCCTTCTCCTTCTACATAGAGAGTCACACAGTGGCACTGTGTCTGGCTTAGGGACATGGTGGGTATAGTAGGGACATCTCTACTATGGGCATAGACTATTATGTGTCTGATGTTACACTAAAGGGGAAGTAAAGATCTAGAATCGGGTAAACGACATGACTAAAGAAAATAAAGTCACAGAAGAAAAGTAGGAGTGGGTGATTACAAGATGAGTATCCTGTATGTATTCTTCACAGGAAAGGCAGCCAGCATTAGTGGATATTATGTGTATCTTTTCCTAGTTGTAAAATGAATGAAGCAACTGCACATCTGGTTTATTTGTCTCTTCTTTGATTTCACTGTCCTGTCACCATGGTCCCCCTGCAACTTTCTGATTGTGATTTGGTGTCTTATGCAGATTTGTCTCCATAGAATGCTTGATCCTGTAGAGTTCAAGTAGTTTTTGTCCTCAGACAGTGATTTCTCATGATGAATTAATAAAATGATGACTGACTTTGATGGCTTCATTTGTAGCTTCATTTTGGGGACTGAATGAACTGATCATGTCATATGAATATTATGATCCAAGTCGATGCCTCACTATAAATTGATAAATTGGTATTCTAAAGTCTACTCAGAATACATGTTCCTGTCTTATGTACTTTTAGACAGCATCACTTTGTCATATTTTGCTAAGTCTTAGGAAGTAGACTACAAAGACCCTCTAAGTCTGTGAAATAGAATCCTAGGAGCTAGAAGGTGACCTCTGAAGCCTTTCCAGACTTAATCTAGACCCTTACTCTTTAACTAACTGTGACCCTTGAACTCACAACATCTTGCATGCTGAGAAGGTGAAGAAATTGAGACTTTCAGCCTCTGGTACACTATCACTCAATCAGCACACATTTTAACAGAATCCTTGCTTTATTTCTTTGCATAATAAATTTTAAGAAATGCCCTGAAAATTCATCTACCAGTTTTCTCTCTCCCTCTATACAGATTGTCAAGGGACACTCTTTTAACGTGTCTCTAGTACTGGTGTATATTTTGTTGTGACATATTTGTTGGGAATGCCAGGAATCAAACTTCCAAGTAAAGGATGAAAAGTAAATGCTCTTATTCAGAGCATCTCTTGTGGAATGAGACGATATCTCTTTGGAAACGAAGAACAGGCTTCCTTACTAGCTGCTATGAAACACTGCATTCCTGAACTCAGTGTTCTCTCCGAACAGGAAGTACTGAATGTACAGATATCCATCTAGGAAATCCATGTTACTCCTGTGGGAATCAGGGCTCAGGAAACCGATACAAATACGGTAACTTTCTGCCTACTGTTTTTGCTGTGAGTAATGAAGTCTTTTATCTCTGACCCAGGAGTCTTGTGTTTTCTGCCAGCATCCATGAAATTGTGGCAAGTTAACATTAGCTTATAAGTAGGCTAAAATCTCAGACACTTCACAGATATTGACATAGATTTCTGTAGTCTTTTTTTTTTACCATAGTTGCAGAAAATAATAAGTAAATAAATAAAGCGTTAAGAGAACTGAGTTCTTATCTAGGTTCTGCCACTAACTATGCCAAAGAACAGTTATTACTTCTGGTCTCTGGAATGGTTTGTTCACGTGTAAAGTGAGAGGAAGAAGATAAGGGATGAGACAGGTGGTGAGAGTTCATGGAGAGTCTGTTTCCCCAGGTCAACATTGATGTTTTAAGAATTCATTGTTGCCATTTTCTGTAAAATGCAGCATTATTTTTTGAATTGGAGATAACAATTTATATTTTCTCTCAGCCTAAGGAACTTGGGAATCTCTTAGAAAAGAGATAATTATTTTCCTTAGCATACTCTAATTCTACATTAACAAATGTACATATGTCCTATGCACACTAATACTTGACATAGTGAGGATAATTTCTCACTGAATTCAAAATACACGAATAATTTTCATTATCTCTGGGTGAGTTCAATTTTGGTAATTTCCATATCCCTATTTGTTGAAGGTATTATGGAATATGGGCATCTTTGGAAGACAAATCATGGGCTGATTGTTTAATATAAAATTCTTCTGAGACTAAATCTACAATATCATAATTTTCAGGGGAAAGAGAAAAATAAGGGAAAGAATGAAGCTGTGCTGTCTGTGATTCACAACTTCCAGGGTCATACACTGTGTGTCTTGCTAGATGTTCTTCAGAAATGGGAGAGAATGTACCTTTCTAAGTGAGGAACTGTCTTCCCATAGAATCTAAATTAATAGAAAGTCTGGTAATTTATATCCTGCAACATTGAAAAAGATTGATTTTGTTGTCCAACTAAAACAGAGCAGTAGCTACAGAGGGTCCACCTCTTTGTCAAAGAGGACTAATGCATTTGGGATGGAAAATCTATGAGCCTTGGGGGCCCCGATAAGACTCAGTACGCAATTCTGCCCATTATTCTTATTCTGTTTTCCTCAAAACAAAACCTAACTTTCTAGTTAGGTTTAGTTCTATAGTTCTGTTCTCTAATAATCAGCCTGGAAATCTAGAGATCAAAAATGCCAGCCCCCAATCAGCCCAAACTGCACCACTATTCTTTGCTTGGTGCTGACTCTGCAAGGCAGGGAAGGTCGGATAGGCAGACAGAGGCTGGCATTTCTGATCTCTAGTTCTCAGGGCTGATTATTTTCCGGGGAGATCTTACTTTCAGGGAAACATGGTGGTTCCATTTCCGGAGGTTTTAGTTACTCACAGTCAGCCATGGCATGAAAGAGGATTTCTGGAATGGAAAAAACCCAGAAACGAACATTTCACTAGATTCAAATTGCACATCATTCTGAGTGCTGTGATGAAATCTTGTGTTGTTCCCTTCCTCCCATCATTTGAATCATCCCTTGGTCCTGGGAAACCATTCTACATACATCACTCATCTGTTAGTCACATAGAGCCTGCCTTAGTTACCAGATTGATTATTTCAGTATTGCAGTGCTTATGTTTAAGTAGCCTTTATTTTATTTAATAATGGGCCCAAAATAAAAGAATACCAATGCAAAGGAAACACCATGCAAACCCCTAAAAGGACAGATTAACTCCAGTACTGTGTAGAGACAGCGTAGGGCATCCATGAGAAAACAATTTATACTGATTTGCTAGTGTCCACAGTTTCAGGTTTCCCCTGGGGCTCCTGGGAGGTACCCTCAGCAAAGAGAGGGGCTAAAATATTGCCTTTTCAGTTAGATCCATTCCTTCAGATCTCCTCTGTGTAGAAGTCAGTTAGTTGAGATAGTACAAAATAAATGGCAAGCAAAGGATTGGACTCATGGGCATTCAAAATCTTTTCCACCAAAATATCTTTTCCTCTAGCTAGATTGGAGTCCTACTGAGTCTTCAAGCAAATCGTTTTGCTAAAGAAGCCACAAGTCAAGCCTTCAATTGCAGTTGTCAGTTCCTAGAGTCATGGGTCCCCAGGCTGTCCCAGTACAAAGTGGATCATGCAAACTGCAATCTGCGGCGCTTTCTTCAAACGTTCCCATGGGAACCAGAGTCCAAGAAACCTCCAAGAGGGCAAGGACCTGGCTACTGAGTACAACTGATTAGAAGTTCTTCCCAGAGTACACAGTGATTGGTTGTCCCAGAGAGCTGCCGAGGGACCCTTCCCTGCTGATGGAAAATGGATTCCTGACTCTTCCAACTGGCAGGATCTGATCACTGCTACAGATTACTGGATGCTGTGGGTTTTATTTTCATGCATCCTCAGAATAAAAGCACTATTGCTTTTTTCTGGTTCATAAACCCATCATAGTAGGTTTTGTGTGTTGGTGACAAAAAACACCTTTTTCTAGCCCTCAGGTCATCCAGTTTAGTATGTTATATGTAGGCTTCTATAGAGACAACTGCACCCTCCAGAGATCTGGGGCTTCATTTACATCCATCATCATCAGAGTGCCCTGTGGCTTTCTATCTTTCATGGGAATGAGTATGTTTTATACATGGGAAGAGGACATTGCCTGAACATTTCAGTTACAAAGGGTTAGGGTTGTAAAGACTACCACTGACCTTCAATATTCATCATGTCCTCTTCTTATAATAAATACTCACGAATTTTGGCAGCACTAACAAAAAACAAAGTCCTCATCTTTCTATGCAGCTAAGTGTGCCCATGCTGGCATTGACCAATGGGACTTAAGTGTAAGTGGAGTGTACAAATATCATGAAGTATTTATTAAAGAAGACATGAAGAGATTTACCGTCCTCTTCTCCTCCCCACAGCAGGAACTATGACCTTGATCCTTTGAGTTGGAATGCCCTTCATGGTGCAGGACATGACCTTGGGAATGGATGCTTCCAAGTGGGACACAGTCAGAGAAGGAGACCTGATCCTTGATTCGGTGACATTATTCTAGCTCTGAAATGTTTATTGCAGACTTCCACGTGAGAGAAATAAAATTTTGTCTTGTTTAAATCATTATTTTGATTTTTGTCATTTGCAGCTATTCCTAATCCTAACAAACACAGATGCTTTGGACAAGTTATCTGAAAATGTGATTCACAGAATTTTAACTTCTTTTTGCCAGTTCTTTCCAAGTTCCTCAGTATTTTATCACTGCCTAATAAAAAATGATGAACTAGTTCTTGGAATATTCTTATTCTGCTGGTGGAGGGTCTCCTAACACTTGGCTTTGACAGAATTATAATTATGGAGAACAATGTAGATGACACAATTCACATTTATGCACGAGTTATTATTTTTGACATTAAGGTTTCTAAAGTCATTTTATATAAGATTGATGTTAGAATTCCATCATTTTTAGAAGATCACTTACAAAGAAATGCAAGACATGGCTACAACCTTCAAAAAGCCATCAACAACACTGGAGGAACAACGAAGCCCTCATGAAGTGAAAATCAGAAACATATTCAGATGACTATGTATCTGTCACAAGGGGTAGGTTGCAATCACACACATAAATATATATAATAGTGGTTATGAAGGAATAAAATGAATTCAGGGGGAGTTTAAATCTAGCTATACATGCACACACAGATATACACACACACACACTGTTAAATGTTTCCCAAACACATATTAGGTTCCAGATTTTTTTCTCCTATCCATCTATATGGAAATGAGTTCCATTTCTGGTCTGAAATCATCCTCTAAGTTTGTCACTTTGCTGTATTCTCTTTTATGAATAACAACAAAGACAACAACAGAACAATATTTCTCAAAAAATGCTAAAAGCGAGGTCTAGCTCATGTTGAATTCAACCATTGTTAAATTACAAAGGATAATAATGTTGTCTTTATGTTTGAAGATAATGATTCTGAATCACCATGAGCAGAATATTTGCTTGGAACTGCTTTTCCCCTTACTGACACGCACTCCCTCTGAGTTCCTGAAGCCATGATCATCTGTATCTAGATATAGCCCTGCGTTCTATTCTGTTCTCCTTCATTCTCTAACTGAACCTAGATATGAACCTGATCTCACACCAACCATACAGAATAAAAGCTGTCAAACTTCTCTCTGATTACTTCTCATTTGCCAAACCTGTAAGTTAGCAGCATGTGCGTACATAGGTAATTGCATAATGTTTCCTGATTATCAGAGCTGTCTCGTTTGTGTCAACCACCTCAGCTCTCTCACCTGGCTGCTGTCACAGCCAACTTTAAGATACTTGGCTGGGACCAGTCATACAGATTATTAGAAACAAAAAAGAAAAATAAATAAATAAAAAATACAGCATCCAAACAATGGTAAGTTCCTCAGAGAACTGAACTTTTCCTTGGTCTGAGATTGGTGGCAGCATATAACATGCCAAAAAATTCACTGGACAGAATTGACTAACCAAATGGTAAACTATTTATGAGTAATTTTCCAAGACACACTCATGATACTTGTTAAACAACTGTAATCATGTCATTATTAATCCAGAATTTCAGTAATCAGAAGATAAGACATTTTAAATCTATATGTTGAGTTCTCCATGTAACCATTCAGGGGCAAAGGTATTTGACTGTATTATATTACTCAGAGATAAAGGATTTTTTCTTGTAAGTGTCTTCAGAGAGCTTGTTCCAACACCCCGCACCATTCCATAGAAAGAAACAGACATGAACAATTATACTGTGAATTAGGGAATAGATTAACAGTGAACTAAAAAAAAAAAAAAAAAAAAAGGTTAAGGAAGCATATATTAGTAAAAGGTTAACTATCTCATTAAATAGTTCAGCACTAATTATCTTACTATTTGATCAGCATAATAGATCAACAGTGTGAAATAATTGCTCTTCTTTTACGTAAAAATTGACACAGATACACATGAGACTTTAGAAAAAGAAGAAAGTGATAAATAAGTCCATGTTTGTGAGGAGAGCGAACCATGTAGAGGAATTACGGAAGAAACTAGCCTGCATCTGGGTGACTGGGGTTATTTCACAGGTACCATGAGTCATCATAAGAACCAAAATGTTACACGAGTCTAGTGATTAGTTACAGTCACTTATATTTTAAAATCTGTCAACATATAAAAGGTATTTTTGGCTAGTATCATTTCTATAATATGTTAGGGAAGGCATCCTCTCTGCCAGGCCATTCACGTTCTAACATCATTTTATCTTAGTAAGAATGCCTCCATCTTCCAGATACTTGGACTTTCTATCATCCACTCAGCTTTGTCGTTGTCTTTCCTCTAAGGACTGACACCGTGATAATTGCTTGGCAACAATTGCCATCCCCAACCAGGCTTTCAAAGAAAACACAGAAGAAATGCTGCAGGACACTGGAAAGGGCAAGGATGTTTAGGACAAGATCCCAAAAGCACAGTAAACAAAATAAAAAATAGACAAATGGTATTTGCATCAAATTAAAAAGCTTCTGTTCAGTGAAGGAAACAATTAACAGAGTGAAAAGACAACCTACAGAAGGGGAAAAAATATTTGCACACTATATGTCTAAGAAGTTAATATTCATAACATATATATTTCTCATGTACTGCAACACTCTTCAGCACTATATATATATATATATATATATATATATATATATATTTCAATAGCAACGTATAAGTGCCACAAAATAAGGCGTGCAAATGACCAGCAGGTATATGAAAAGAATGCCTAAACTTCACTAGCCATCAGGGAAATACAAAGGAAAACCACAATGAGATGGCATCTCAGTCTAGTAAGAATGGCTGTTAGAAAAGTGACAAGAGACAGGCAGTGAGGAGGACACGCAGAGCAGGGAGCCCCTTGCCCACTGCAGAGGCGGCTGGAAGTAACTGCGGCATCCTTGGTGGTGGTGTGCAGTGGCTCAGTGATGGAAAGCTTGTCTGAGATTTGCCTGAGATGTGGGAGGCTCTGGGTTTCATCCTCACTTCCCTGGCCACAACCCACACCCCTGCTCCCCCAAAAAAGGCAAAAGAGAAAGACTGAAAGAAAAAAAAACTACCATAAGATCAGCAATGTCATCCTGGCCGACTGGAAATGAAACCAGTATGTTGAAGAGACGTCTGCTCCCATCTGATTACTGCAGTACTATTCACGAGAGTCAAGAAATGGAAACAATGTAAGTGGCCATCAACTGCTGAATGGATAAAAAAAATGTGGCACCAGAACACCATGAAATATTATTTGACCATAAAAAATGAAATCGTATCATTTGCAATGACAGGTAGAGAACTGGAGGACATTGTGTCCAGTGGAATAAATCCAGCTGAGAAACTTAAGTACTGCTTAATCCCACACATACATGGAATCCAAAAATGTTGATGCCATAGAAGTTGAAAGCATAAGGGTGATGAGGACTGGGGACAACAGGCTGGGAACAGCAAGGGACCTGGAGGAATGGATCAGGGCACAAGCAGTCAGGAATCAGAAATTTTGCTGTAATACCAGTTGCTTACTCTGCGTAATGAAAATATATTAGGTACTTTAAAAATGTTAAAAGAAATGAATTCGAAAGTTTTCCTCATAAAAGATGGTATTAGAGGCAACAGTCATGTTTACAGATTTAAATAGTACACAAAAATATATGTATCCAAATTTCACATGGGGACTGGGGCTATGGCTCAGTAAGGGTTGGAGATGCAGCGCAGTGGCACAGTCAGTACCTGCCTGGCAAGCACAGGGTCATGAGTTTGATTCCTGGTTATAAATCTATATATCTATATCTATATATGATATGGTAGCCTATAAGTACATACAATGTTTATATTTTTATCAATAACTTTAAAAAAGTTTGCAACCCCAAATCAGCAGTCTCTGAAAGGTTAGTCAACCTCTGTATTCCCAAAATAATATGGGACTACAAGTTTAGGGCAATAAATTCAATAATTAAGAAAAAATCATAGTTTCAGCTTGGTGTGATGGCACATGCCTGTCATCCCACCACTCAGGTGACTGAGGCAGGAGGATTGCTGTAGGTTTGAGGCCAGTCTGAGCCACATTGTGAGTTTGATAGCAGTCTGTGCTGCATGGCAAGATCCTGTCAAAAAAAACTTCATATATATATTTATATATTTATATTTATATATATTTATTTGTGAAATTGCTAGGGTTAACCTTTCATCCCAAGTCATGCAGCTTCAAAGTATGTTCTTCTCCCTTTAAACAAGTAAGAAAAATGAAAAGAATAAAAAAGTCAGTCTATCCAAGTTAGTGTGTGGAAAAGGAAATAAGAATTACAACTGATTGTACATATCTGAAAGCAGCTTAGAGTAAGTATTCCTTCTCTGACTCTGGTCAGGTAAGACAAGAGATAACAATGGACTTGGATGCTATTGTGATGCTAATGCCAGGCCTTGAAGTCTTTTTATGACTAGATAATATACTTTTCCCTCTGGCCTCATCGGATTAAAATATCACAAGATAAGCATCGCATCCTCTGATGCCTCATAACTTAAGTATAAAGAAATAATGTCACTGAAAACCCAGTAGTGGGGATGGGAAAGAAGGATAGTATTGAGTTGATAATGTAAGAAGGAAATATTTTATGTTGCAGAAAGTTTAAGTAAGAAATGTAGCATGGGAGTGAAAATACTTATGGATGCATGCATGGATCACAGAGACAACAAAATCTCAGTCATATCGGGGAACACAACAGGGATCTGAAGATGCCAAATTCTACCATCTGTATCTCAAAAGAATTGCAGTGACCATAATAGGAGTCATGTAGGATGGAAAAGAGAGGCCACATCCTTAACACGAACCAAGCACTTTGCATCATTTTTAATTCCTTTTACTCCACAGGAAGTAATTATTACTAATTCCATTTTATAGGTGGGCAATTTGAAGACAAAACTAGATAATTTGGATAGATAGTCATATTTAGATAGATAATTGTGCTTTCCTTTTTAGCTACTGAAGTGGGGCTGGCACTCTGAAGCCTACTTGTACCAGCTCCTGACAACTAATTGTAAAATTTTTAGGAATTCTGTGAAGTTTTCATGAAATATGGCCATGATGCAAATTAAATTATATTTAAAGAAAACATTAAATAATCAGTATACAATGTAAGTTATAATCAAAGTGTATTACAAACAAATGCAGTAACTACTCAAAAGTCACTTACAAGTTAATTTACTACTAGTTTTGGTGCTCAGGTTGCTGATATCCACAGAAGGGGGAAATATTTGAAACTATGCTTCTAACCGAGTGGCATGATACGGCTCATCTCCTCCTACCTCTAAATCCAGTAACAATGCCTTGCTCTGCTGAAATCATCCACAGTGAATGCATTTATAGTGTGGAAGGTGGCAAATATTCTAACCTAGGGGTTGGTTTGTTGTTTCGTTGGTTATCTAGTCTTAAAAATCGGTGGAGAAAACATTAACGGAGACTAAAAGTGTGAAGCCTTTGGCCTTTATATCATATATAGCACAAAAATTTAAGGGCATTTTCTGGAAGTATTTCACATCTATTCTCTGACTCAGCAAAGCCATTGCATACTTTACTTCATTTTATCTGTGATTATAAATAAAAAGAAAAACCCGTATTGGTAGAATGGCACTCATAGCTAGAATACCACTCCGTACATTACACAGAGGTTGACTTGCAGTCATGAGTTAATGAGACGTACACGCTTGTGGCAGAAGTCCGAGAAAATATGTAAGAAAAGCAACTGGCTACGTAAAATTCACAATAAAGACAACTGCATATGCTGTTATCATTTCAAAATATTGTTACACACATTCTTTATTTCAGTTGACTATTTACCAATGCACTACTAAATATGTAATAGTGAGGACATTAAACTATTTTTAGAAAGTCTGAATTGAACTATGAAGAGCTTTTCACAAGTTGTAAAATTGAATTTATTTGTAAGTAGATAAATAAATGCATAAAATTGGTATTGCTTATGTGAAGATGAAAGGAGGTGGGTAGATGATATATACTATTGATACACTGTGTAAAGACAAAAAGGTAATTAAGAAATACTTAACACCTTTTATGCCTTCAAAGAGTATTTGTCATGTTTCTTTGTGTCAATGTTATCAATATTTTGAAGAGAAAGAGGGAGATAATGTTATTGCATAGAACTCTATAGTGACCGATGGAAGAGTATTTTGCTTCAATCACAAGAAAATGTTTCTAAACTTCTGTCTCTAGGATGACCAAGTACAAGAATTTATGACCTTTGCCTCTGTTTCTTGGCATATTATATAGCTTTATATTTTCCTTATTAAATTTAATTTCCCCCAAATTTTGTATACATATTGAAGGATTAGAATGCATCTTTCAGAAATCAAAAGAGATTCTTTGAGGGGAAGCAAAGTTTTCTCAAATCAAAACAAACATAAAACCAAGCAAACAAAATGTCTCTTGGGCAACCAATTCTGTGAGCAAGAGAATATTTTTGAAAAGTAAGCCTGCTTTTCCCCAGGAACATATGAGAAAATCTTCCTGCAAATTTCAAGCAAAACTAAGTTGCATCCCAAATTGGCCATCTGCGCTCCAGGGCTAAAGCTGAAAACGTGCAGAATTGCCTGAGTAATTCAATTGCAGGCAGAATCAATGCAAGTGTGAACATTGCCCTGGTCAAAGGTTGGCCTTTAGGCTGTGATTTAAATCAATTGTGAGTAAGCTAAGTTTGATTACATTTTCAGTGATGAAGCTTTCAAAACCAATTTTGAGCTTGCCTATTCAGAGGTTGTTAGGTTTTGTTCCAAATCTATACTTCTGGTTAGAGAAGGATCTTTCTATCTCTTTTGGTGATGATTAAGTCTTAGAATTGAAGAGAGATGAGAGAAGAAACAAGACAGAATGATCTAGAAGGCAAAATAAGTAGCAGACAAATGGCTATTCCTTATACAGTGTAAACCATTTGTTTGTTTTTCTTTTTAAAAATTATAATGGGAACAAGAATAAGAGGAAGGAAAGATATGAGGAATGTTATAGTAAGAGAAAGAGTAGCATGGGAGATTATCATGATGGTGATTCATGGCAGTCTACATTTGCTCTGATGTTTGGGGACTATTCTTTCAGGTGCTGTTGGCAAGAGGAATGTTCGGGAGATACAGGTGATTTTGCAATGTGAAACAAAATGGGTGTAAAAACACTGTCAAATATGATCTCCAACAGGTAGTGTACTAATCTGAGAGCAATAAACCCTTTCCATATCTTTCTCCAGCTGAGTCAAACCTGTGAAGTTCATGCACATCAGTACTTTGCAAGTCTTACTGAAGATGTGTTCATTCACTCAGTTAATACTGCTTTCTTTGATTGTAACTCTTTGCTATATTTTTTCTAAACATACTTAGATTGTAGGGTGTGCCCAATAATTTTTTTTTTGAGAAATTACAAATTTCCCTATAGTGATGGCCATGAATTCTAAGAGGATGTACTAGTATCAGTTTCAGGAATATACGCTGTCACATCATGTCCTATGAAGCATTTTAGAAAATGTGTGATTCCTCCTAAGTGGACCAAGTAGGGACCCAAATGATTCTTTGACAAGTGTTATGATCTGCCTCACTAATTAGTTCTACATGTGCACTAATTAGATTGCTTTTAAAATCAAAGAAAGGAAGTAAAGAGGATGTAACTATATAAAACCACATTTGGAAGCTAGGGAAGGAGAAGTTGCTTCTTGGGCTTAAAACTGCTTAAAGCAAGATGTGTTTTTTTTTTTTAGTTTAAAATTGGGGAAAATCTAGCATATTATAAATATCTGGCCATAGCACAGGTGAAATACATTTCCACACAAGCAAATCTTGCTTGATTTATTCAAATCTTATCTAAGTCTATATGGGGTGGGTAACCAATTTGTGTCTCTGTAGGGAAATCCCAATTGTATTACATTTATAGGTGAAGGAATCCAGCCCATGCAGAACAGACACATTCAGTGAGGACAGGCCATTTCCGGCCCTTCCCCAGGACTTTTATGCGTACTAAAACTGAATTTACAGTGCTTTAGAGAAAGTGTGGCTCATCAAAATATCAATTCTTTAACAGTTAATTTCTCCCTTTTCGCCTTTATCTGAAACATCAAAATAGAAAAAAAGAGAGCTGATTTTACTTTGCTTTTTCTTTAGGTGGAACACTCTATTAATTATGCTTTAAACTGATTAAAGAGAAGTGGGAAGCTTCATAATAATGACATTCAGCACTTCATAATAAGGATTTTGTTCACATGTATCACTGAGTCCCTTATTATGGCCACATTCCCACTTTTCGTTAAAAGAATCAAAGTTCCAAAGAGGAGGTGGAGGAGTGCCTCAGATTTTTGTCACCTTATCATGTGCTCAAATCATCCACATGGGCTTCAAATCTCATGAGAGCTGTGGGAAAAACAGTGCGGGATGGGTAAATATGGCCAAAGACACTTCTCAGAAATAATAGGGAGTCTCTTAAAGGTGCTCCTAGAGGGTCTTCCAGAGAAAAGATTAGGAAAGAAAAGATGCTATTCAATGAAGGGTCTGCTAAGACAGTTCCTTGAAGCTGGAAATGTTGGCAAATTTTCACTTTTGCAAAGCTCTAATAACCACAACCCTGATATAAATAGGGTCACATGGCGGTCTAATTTTTTATAGGGTTGGAACTGTGTGAAATAAAATAGCAAGCAAGATGAGCTAATCCAATACCTTTTCAAAGGTTGCTGCTCAACTGAATTGAAACTGTGAACATAAAGGAGATTTCCCCTGAGAAGTAAAATTCTTTGCAGAGATGACAAAATAATCAGGGCCGCAGTGCTTTGGACTTAAACTTTATGAAAACACAGCACAAAACCAAGTGCATCTTTTTTCTGTCAATAAAACATAATGTTGAGCTGAGTTCAGTGTCATGAATGTACAGAACGAAAAATATTGGCAGCATTATTGCTTTGTTAGGGCGTAAGTATAACTTTTAAAATAACAACACATACATACAACTGATGGTTTAACGCAAGCAATTGTTTTAGAAACTTACAGCTTTAGAGCTGAAAGAGTACTTGGACGTTAATTACTCTGGTCATTTATAGATGAATAAACTGAGGCCAAAGAGTTAAGTGTTAAAGGTTTCTTCAGGTTAAGGCCAGACCTAAATTGTCTGATTGCTAGGTGAAGGCTTTTAGTAAAATTTCATAGTTAAATTGGACTTTTCTATATCATTTTGTTATCTAATTCTCCTAAGTTGCAATCTTTCAGTGACGAAAGCAAATACCACATTCCCTTTCCTCCTTTGGCATTCACTGCCTCTGTCACCTTTGGGGACATATATGCAATTCTAGTAGCTTGAAGATGCAGCTGTCAAGTTGCCTCTTAACCTGCGATAAACACAGCAGTAGAGTAATTAATCTTGGGCAACCCTCTCTATCAACCTGCACATTTCCCCCCCCCATTCATTATAAGTGAAGCCTTGTTTGCATGGCTGATTTAATTAATACTTCTAATAAAAAGGACAATATCATACTGCCATACATAGATACATGAAGAAATGAGTCAGAGAATCAGTTCAGTATATTTGGATCTCCAGGAAGATAAAGTTACAAAGTTACTTGGGTTACATGGATCTGACCTTGTTTTGCGTTTCCCATGGGAGAAAAAGAAACTGACACTTAGTGGGCCCTTGTACTAGGCATTGCGTTGGCCATTTGTTTGCCCTACATCATTTAATCCTCACAATAATCCTTTAAAAATAAGTGATTCTTTATTTTATAAGATGGCTAAATTACAAAGCTTGACATGGAGAGAGCTATCCCAAATCCTTCCATGCAAAATTATGGTTTCAAGTTGGATCTGCTTGACTAAAGCTTTCCATTTTCAACCAGCTGAGTGGAAATAGCATTGGAAAGAGGGGAGAGGTGGTTTGGCTGGAGGATGCCCCTCTGAAGCCTCATGCATTCATGGCAGGGCTCTTGGAAGGGACTGAATCATGGGAGAGATAAAACAGACTTGCTGTGAGGAGCTTGGCTGTAGTTCTCAAAGGCAGGTCACTGGGGGTTGGAGCTGGAAGGGTCTCTTGGCTCCTCCCTCTAACTTCTGTTTCCTGATAGCTGTCAGGAGCAGCTTTCCTTCACACTTTCACCATGCTCTTCTTAACTTGGTCGTGTCAGTTGACAATGAATTGGAAACATGAGCTAACTTAAACTTCTCCTCCTTTAAATTGTGGTCATCTACTATTTTGTCCCAGCAAGGAAGAAAGTGACTAAAGCAGTAGGAAAAGTTAGTTCTAGCCTTAGTTATGGAGTTTGATTTTGGTCTCTAACTCACTGCCTTTAGGCTTCAGTTTCCTCATCTACAAAATGAGGCCATTGTAAACCAGAGCTTCTCAAATCTAATTCTCTGGAACTTTGTGACGTTTTTGACAGACTTCATCGCTGTGTGCTACAGTTGCTGTGTGACAGAGAAGGTAAAAAGGTAGATTTAGAGATTTATCTTTAAGTCAACCAAACTAACTTCAATTTCATCCTTGTTGTGTAGTCATAGATAGCACAATGAAATTTTATTTAATAGTATCACAGTGGACCCATAAATTCATAACTGAACTGAAAAATTCCCATAGTTGGAGACAGAGCTATGGCAACATCATAACACAAGCATTGTTCATTATTTGTAATGACGCTGCATAATCAAACCTCCTGCGTGCGTCATATAAGTGGAGCATGTACAATTATGTGCACTGCATAATACTTGATAATGATAATAAATGATTGTATTATGGTTTATATCTGAAATATCCCCCCAAAGTTTCATGCATTTAGAGTTGGGGTTTTTGGAAGGTGACTGGGTCATGGAGAAACTCTACTAGTGGATTAGTCCACTGAGGATCTCATAGCTGTGTGTGTTGTTAGCAGGAAGAGCCAGGTCAGAAGAGGTCGTCACTGGATGCAGGAACTTGAGTGTGTCTTCTTGTCCACAGCACCTCTTCTCTTGCTCTCTCTTCTGGCCTCCACGGTATGAGTAGCTTTCTCATGCCATGCTCTTCTGCATTGCTGTTTCTGCCCCAGAGCCAACTGAACGTGCACTGAACCTTCTGAAGCTGTGAACCTCTCCTTTAAGTTGAGGTGCTGACTATTTTGTTTCAATGATGGGAAATTGATCTATATACTATGCTGCTGCTTCATGTATATATGAAACTATGCTTATTATTTTAAACTGCTCTCCTACTTATAAAAAGCTAGTTGAATGTAAAACAGTAAACAGTGTCACCTTGGTGACAAACTCTTGTACCTCATCTTTACTGTCTCTTGGTTGCATCATTTATTTTCTCTTTTTTTCATAATTCATAACTTCATTGTTTGTTCATCATGGCTCTAGGAAAAATAGGTTATACGTGTATACATACAAATATATGCATGTATGCCGTAAACCCTAGGTGTGTTGCAGGCTATACCATCGAGGGCAGTGGTGGAAAACCTATGTGTGCTGCAGTGGGCCATCGGTTACCACTGAAAATCCCAAAAAGTTCACCATCACTGCCCTACATTACATAATTGCTCTCCATGATGTAGGCATAATGATGAAATTGGCTCATAATGCAATTCTGAGAACATATCCTTTTCTTGATTGGGCAGGAAGGATTTGCATAAAGTTTCGTTTTGGAGAAAAAAAGAATTCAATTGCTTAAAAAAAGTAGAAGAAAAATTGCCTAAGCAATGTCTGAGCCACCCTCTATCTCTAAAAGTCTGCAGGTTAACGTGGATAACGAAGCCTCTGAAAGCGTCAGTATTTGACTTTCAACTAATGCAGTTTGGTGACCTGGGGGACCTAAGGCCCCAACAATCCAACTGTTTCAATCTGCTAGGAATTCTTTTTCTTGTATAGCACAGAATGACCACTTTGTAACTATCTTCTTCAGAATACATGCAGACTTTAAGTATAAGTGGGAGGAGACAAAAACTCTACTGCTCACACAGCGGTTTACAAACTTCATTTGTTTTAGGATTTGTGGAGAGATGGCTGCAAATCCGTCTGTGTGGGGAAGAGGGCCATGGTTATGCTTGTCACCAGATGCAGAGTTTTCCAGTGGAAGCAAGTTCTGCTCAGTGCTTTTTTTTTTTTTTTTTTTTTTTTTTTTTTTGAGAACCAAACTATTTGCAAACAGAGGTGTTTGGGAACTAAGGTGTTACTGTACTTCATTTCAGCAATTTGTATACAGCCATTATTTGTGGGATAATTATATGTCTGTGACTGTTCTATTTGACAGAGTGTCATTTAATAGACCTATACAGCAATATTGAAGTCTACCTACAGCTGCAAGCCTAATTTTTGCTAAATATTTATTATGAGAATATCCAGGAAAGACCTCCTATAAATATCTCACAGCTGTGAGAATAAAGCAAGTTAGTTCGCATGGCACTGGCCTCGGTAATCACTAAATCTAAATTTATTACTGCCTCTTTCAACCAAAACGAAAACCTTATCTCTTTAAAGTTGCAAAAAGGGAGACCAGTTTTGATTTAAAGTATTAGTCTTTTAAATATGTGCTATCACTTTTCACATTGAGTCAGGCTACATAATAGACAAAAGAGGGCATCCATATAGTATTTTGCTAGCATTTGGGAACATTCAAAGAAAATAAGGAGATGAAATATTACTGGCAAGAGGAAAATTCATTCCAGCGGCAACAAGTCTGTCAAAAACTAATAGATTCGCATCAGTCAAATCTAAACAGAAAAAGACTATCACGTTACCTCCACTCTTCCTTTCTCTATTGCCTTGTCCATTTCCCTTTTGGATGCCAGCTACTAACTTACATTTTTAAATGTTGAAGGTCCATTAAATTATACAGGCTAAGAATAGACTATGACAGAAGATCTTCTAGAGAGCTAAATATTATTGCTTCTATTAGGATTTAGAATTAAAATTTTATTATTGTCTTCACAGGCTACCCAAAGCAGGTAAAGATAAACTTTTGGTGAAACCTTTGAAGGTTTGAAGTGTAATATTTTGAGATCAATGTATTGTTCCCTATAGGATCATCAGGACCTATACTCTAGCAAATGATTTGAGACCATACTTCATGAAAACCTTAAAGGAAAGTTTGAGGTTCATATATCATAGTGATATTACCATTACCTACTTATCTATTGGGAAGCTATAAGTAAAAATTGTTTGGCAATATTGACGCTAAATTTGCCCCAAATATTTTCGTATATTAGGCCTCAAGAGAAGATTGCATTAAACCAAAACCATGAATTTTAATCGCTTTTCTTCTTTCTTAATTCTCTTTTCTTGCTTCCTCTTAGGTAGTGAATCTTTAATTCACGCCCTAAATGTTTGTTATTTTGGGAGAGCATGAAATAAAGTATATACAATAAGTTTTACTTAAGGGACGAGCTACATTTTGCTGGCTCCTGCATTCTTTTTTAAAAGATGGTGTACATTTGATGAATTGGGCCCATAGATGGCAGAATGGGACCATTTCATATTCTTAAAGGAACAAACACAGAAGAATCGCCTGTCTATTCAGTTACTCACGTTCAAGAAGCAAAACTTATGGGTGAAAAGTAGCAATAAAAAAATAATTCCTAACCCTAAACTTTTTACTTAACAAAGAATTTTATTATGAATAACTGGCACACTCTCATCCATTATGAATTTCGTTAACATACTTTTTCACTTGAGAACTGATACACACCATTAGGCAGAAGAATTTTTCTTCTTTTATAGCCCATGTTCTATTTTTTTTCAAATGCAGATATCTTTCAGAAGTTTTTGGACATATGATCAAGATGCAAAATCTTCACTGTATATGCACTAGCGTTTTTGAACTATATCTACTATAAATTTTGCACTTTTATTACTTGAGAATATGTACTCTTTACTTGAAGAAATTTAAAGTAGTTCTATTGATGAAATTAATGGCTAAAATCTCTATTTCAAATCATACTTCATCTTACAATTCCACTGAAAGCCTAAAGAGAAGCAATTTTAAGATTCCTTCCTATTACACTGAAGTCCTTGCTTATTTCTCCAGAACCCAAAGAAGATGCAAGAAAGAGACAGGCAATGAAGCAGAAGCTGCTGAAAATCAGGAATCATGGTAAATGTAGCTCATGAAAGGGTGTTGTGACTTTGACATTGGAAGTTGTGGACGTTCACATAGCCATTCGGTCTACGCATCAGATAGGAAGCCCAAGGCCAGCTTTTTATTAGCATTGCCTCCTTCCTTTCGCAGCCTTACCTTTACGTGAAGTTGTTGGTTCTCCTTTGTCTACTTACTCATCTATTTATTTAAAAATAATCTGTAGATACCTGGCTTCTGCTCCTGATTTTCTGTGGAATTGCTTTGGCAAAGATCATCAATTGCTGCCCAATTGTCAGAATGCCTGGATTTCGAATTTTCTCTGGCCTGACATAGCAGGGGGCACTGCTGGTCCTGTCCCTCTTACTGGAATGGTCTCCACCCATGGCATCTATGGTTACTTTGCACCATCTTCATCTCCACCACACTGAGTTTCATTCCTTTTTCAGGATGCTTCTCTCCCTTAGTTTATTTCTGATGCTGATCTCTGTTTCTCTCCATCTTTTCACTGTTCATATTTTTAGGAGAAATCTGATTTACTCTTATCAATGAAATGACTGCCTCTGTTCTTTTTAAATCCATCCCAGCAGTTTAGACTCAATACCCAGCTATCAATGGATATTCCTCACACTGAAAATGTCTCAACACTGAATACATGCTTTTCTTTCAATCTCTAGCTCCTCCCCAAAGTGTGATTTTTGTTAGTGTTCTTATTCTGGTTATTTGGAGTTATCTGGATTCTTGCAACTCCCTTCCTGTGCTCTCAGAGTTGGTCATTGACTCCTACCTCGTGTCTCTCAACTCACCTCTGCTAATTTTTTGTGCAGTTATTTTGTTTCAGCCTTGTTACTGAAAGTTCAGTATCTGCGTTTGGCCTCCATATTAACCAAGACTGTCTTTCAGGACTGAAAGCGGTTCATATCATGCCTTTATTGAAACGTTCCATGAACTATAAATCCAGGATAAACTCCAAACTCATTTTTAAACCTTCTTGTCCTAATCCCTTCCAATTTGTCTATTCTAACATCTCAATATACTTCTTTTTCCTACTTTTTATTCTAATCATGTGAAACTTGCCTAGCTAGTATCTTCTCTGTCTCTGTCATTTCTACAGACAGGATCAACCCAGTATGTGCTTAGTGTTAATGTTCAAGGGACCCTTCTTCTATAGCTTGCCTGAAGTCACCAAGACTGAATTGGCCATTGTCTCATTTGCATCCCTGTACTTAGAGCTCATGATTGTTGTTGAATGAACTGCAAAGTTTGGTCTCTGAAAATGAGAAAATTGATGGTGACGATGGGAAAATGATGGTTTCAAGTTGTACCTTAATTATAATTCAAATAGTGATAGTAGTTACTCTTTTGGGAAGACTTTTTCTGGCCATTGAGAGGCTTTTCTCAGGCCATGAATGAGACTTTTTACCATATTTTTTTAGAGTCACCCATTTACTTGTCTGTTTCCCTTCACTTGTCTGAGAACTCTCAGATGTTAGGTTCTATTTCTATGAATCCTCTTCTCTCCAACACCTAAGTCAGTCTTTACACGTTGTTCGCAGGCAGTATACATACTTGACAAATGAATGTTGCTACTTAATGAACTGCAACTCAAAATCGAACCAGGCGTACTGGTTTTGCCTTTTCACTGAATTTCCTAGGTATCTGCTACTACATCATGGGCATCATGTTGGTGTTCGAATAATATACCAAGAAAGGAAGAGGTTCTCTTATGAGCTTGTTCTCTGATATTATTCCAAGTGTGTGTGTCCTCCCTCTCCTTGGCTTATGGGGGATTATTTACCATTAAGATCTCTATAAAGTAGTGAACAGATAGTCATCACATGAAGTCAGCTGTTTATATATGTTTTGAATGAACTTAATCATTTTATGCCTAGAGTTCCATTTTTGAAACAGCACAAAATTAGGAAGCACAATACAAAATTTTCTCTTCAAATTCTTTTTCCTTGAATTTTTCTAGATGACGCATATGAAGTTTATGCAAAAATTCCAAAAATTGCAAGCTTCAAGATCAATGGGTTGATTGAGATGATCTGATCGAGTGTTCTTGGAGGATGGAATGATGTAACAATGGCTCACGTGTGTTTATTGAATACTTATTTCCATGCGGACTGTGTCTGGTGCATTAAATGCATTATACCAACTAATTCCTATTCTGGAGGTGGGAAATAATATTACCATCATTTAATAAATGGGTCAACTGAGGATTTGCAATTCAGGTAATTTACAGGGAGTCACACACAACTGATGCATGATGTGTGAGATTCAAACCAAGGTCTGCCCGACTCCCTTTGTGAAACACACATACTACCATCACACACATGCCAACAGATGTGTTCACACACTCTCAAGTGCTACACTTCCTTTTTGATAGCCTGTTTATGTCAAAGCTCTGCACTTCAGCCGACCTTCTATCTTTTTGGTGATCTGGAGACTGTTAGTTGCTACAAGTCAGAAGAAAACTCTAATAGTCTAGTAATCCTCTCAGGGTTTATCATAAACAGTATGGATGAGTAGCTCATTCCTATGGCTGAATCTCAGTTGAAAGGCTATTATCATGATTTGTCTATGTTCTATTGATTAGCACTATATCGGAGAGTCTACATTTCCAATCACTTTGTCTTGAGTTTATTAACTATTCAAGTATACAAATCATGAAAGCATAAAAAGTTATTCAAAACATTTACTATCACCAAGTTCAGAAGATATCTTCTATCTCCTTTCTTCTGAAACAGGAGATGGGAAATTAGGAAATATATACTCTTTTACCTAAGAAACAGGCTGATTATTAGCAACTTTAAAACTTGATTAGCAAGTCACATCTTAGGCTTGGTTTTTAGTCTTGGATCATTTGAAAGGTTGAGCAGATTTCCATCCAGAGACTTTGAAGCTATGACTTTGAAGATATGGAGAAGATATGCGGACATTTGTTTTAAAAATAAAAGTTCATAAGTTAAAGAATAGCACCCTAGTTACTAAAGACAAGATGTTAAAACCCACCTGAAGGACAATTATGTTATATGTGCAGATTTACCTTTGGAAAAGTATGCTGCAAATGAAATAAATGGTCTCTAGATCTCTGAATTTTGTTTTGTTTTGTTTTTGTCATGTGGCCCACTGGGGATTGAATCCAAGGCTTCAGGCATGCCAGGCAAAGGCACTACAACTGAGCTACTCCTCAGACCTCTATGATTATTTTATGTTCATAAAGATAAACAATGCATGGTATTAATTAAAAACTTGGACTCTGAAGCCAGATTGTCAGGGTTTAAATTTTTACTTTCTCACTTACTAACCATTTGATTTTGGCCATATTTATATTATTTCTTTGCATTTCTTCTATAAGAAGGGTATTATAGAATCAGTGTCTGAATTGTGGAAGGATGAAATGAACAAATTTATATAAAGTAATTAGAATAAAGTCTGGCCCAGTCTACACTATACATTATTTGTAATTACAGTGATGCTGCCTTGTACCTCAGAAAGTGCTCATACTACAGCTAAAACAGAACACTCTCACTCATTTATTCATTAATCCATTTTCTCACTTACCTGATGTTTAATTCATTTTTTCACTAAATATTTATTTGTTGCTTATTTAATAGTAGGCTCTGTGTTTGGTGATATGAAAGATAAAATATCTTATCAGTCATTGACCCTGCCTTCTCAAAAAAATAATGATTTGAGGAAAAAGCATACATAAAAATAGTTAAAAGGGCTGGGAATGTATCTCAGTAGTAGAGTGTTTCCCTAGCATGCAGGAGGCTCAGTTTCATCCCGTGTCACACATAAAGAAATTATTATTATAATATAAAACACAAATATTTAGTGCAATAACAGGTTCACATGATGTCAGACGGGAGTTCTGCATATATAGATATTTAATCAAAATTACAGAGTAGATTTGCATATTTGTCCTCATTAACAAATTTAAAGAATTGTACTAGTACCTCGACACTCAGAAAATTAGTGCCAGAGATCATGAAAGTCCACCCTGCAGTTCCATGTTCCAGAACACTTTCAGCAATATATTACTTCTTGATTGTCAGAAATGATAAAATATATTTAATAACTGACATTTGTTCCTAATTTGTCACATTTGCTAATATTTCAATTTTGAAAATCAGGATGTAACTTTAAAATTTTAATAGCAAACAGTTAATAAAGTTTTAAGGCTTAATTTTTTAACTTTTTTTTAAATGCACTTATTCTTTCAATGTTTTGTACTATTTAAACAATTTAAACATTATATCATGTTAGAATACTTACTATTCTATAATATTGCCCATGGTTTATGTTAGTCAATAGAAAATAATCATCCTCATGGAAGAAATTTAAACAAGGGTATTATAGTACAGCTATTACATGATAAATAATGTTTTTCTTTCAAACATAACATTAAGAAATACTAAGATAATAAAAGATGTGATGGAAACTGATATGGTTTATCAAACATCAGAGGTTCTTAAATTATGGTGATTCAAAGTTCATAAATGATGAAATGTTCACTGTAGTATATTTTGAAGTATATCTCATTAGATGTCCCACCCCCGGGTTGTGTAAAATGGATATGATCATTTCTGCAATGATCTACACAACACTTGGTTTCCCAAGGGTAACTTACTATCATGGGATGGAAACATATACATATCACGTACAGAGATGCTAACCTCAAAGATAGCTGATTCAGATAACTTTATGAAACTAAAGAGATAGTACAATATTTCTAGGGTTTGAGTACTTTAAGAAACATTCAGATTTGAATATTAGGAATATCATTAGATGTAGCAATTTATTGGTTACTCAACTTCTAATAAGCACTAAAATTGATTGTAGGAGGTAACATTAGTACAGGTTTCTCTCCTTTTAACTGTTGATTCTGTATTTTCTCTTTATTCATTTCTTGACTGTAAGAACTATGACATATTAACAAGGCAGCATTTATTTTATTAAACTCTTAAGTTATATTTTGAAATACAGTTTTGAATAAGAAACGTTTTCTACACAGATAAAATATTTTGTCGATAATTATTTACTTAGTATTTAATTTTATTAAAGCTACTTGAAATTCTGGCTATTCCAGGAAGAAGGTCTAAAAAAAAACCCAATGAAGGATCAATTTCAAACCATAATTGATCTATGGTTCAAGATAACATAACACATTGTTTGAAAATCTCAAAATACAAAGCCCTTTGAATCCTCAGTCGGGAGATACGCTTCAGGTAGTCTTATCATTTATGTATATTCCCCTTTTCTCAGTATAGAGATATTTTTCTACACACATGGAGACATCAGTTGGGAGTCAAAATTCTCAAATACTCATTAGTTGGGGTTCAAAGTTTCCTTTGTATAAGGAATGGGTCACAGGAGGCTGAATTCTACGGGGAACATACTGCATTCTCAGCTTTTGTTTTTGCTGATGTAGAGGAGTCAGGAGGCCCCTGGGCACCTTAGCAGCACTGTGTTACTTACGATTAAGAGGCAGGCTCGCATTGGTTGTGCCCAGCTTGTTGGCAGCCACACATGTATAGTTGCCGAAGTGCTCCTGTGTCACATTGGTAACGGTGAGAATAGATCTTGTGCTAAAATTTTGAATAATAATTCCTTGTTGGCCATTGAAGAGCCTAGAAAACAAAGAAACACTATGTGAGTGAATACTAGGAACACGAGTTTCATATTTGCCTTCCATTGGGTCATGTTAACCCTCAGACAGCTTGACTGCCTTGATTTTAGGATATACCTTGATAACAGTGCAATTATAGTCTCCTTTACTTTTCTTCCCCATTCCCTTTCTCTTCCTCCTCCTCCTCCTCTCCTCTTCCTCTTCTTTCCCACTTTATTCTCCTTTTTCTTCTTTCCTTCTCTTTCCTCTTCTTTCCCTACATCTGTACTCTCTCTTTCTTGCCTCCTTATGCTTTTCCTTCATTCTTTCCTCTAGCAGTTCCCATGCATACAAGCTTTCCAAACCAAATAAATTCTAACTGTTTTAAGCTCCTAAAATGGCAAGCCCACACAGACATGCTTTCTGTGATATTTGAATCATATACCTCCCAGGTACATAATAAGTAGTACATAGACCATGGAGTTCAGCAAATGTTCCCTTAACACCAGCCTTATTAAGCGTCCTTCAATAGGCGCTTTAAGACAGTTCCTGTCTAAATAAGAATTCTTCTACAATGAGGATGCCAACAAGATGTGACTTCTGCTGACTAATCCATGCACGGATCACACTACCGGGTATGTAAACTCATAGTCCGAATGGCATTGCAGTTTTTCCTCTTTGGTGTGTGCACTTTAGAACGAAATATTTCTTTAATCATGGAGATGCTGATAAATGGCAACCCCTGAGGGTTTACATTGAACTCTTTTGCATCATGCTATGTGGCTTGCACCTGAATTAAAATATACTGCAGTTAAACGCAGGTTAAAATAAGTAGTCATGTTTGATTATTTCAAGAATTACTTGCATTTCATGTAAGAGTTGAATTTGACTTGTATCCAAAAATGTAAACTCTACTCAGATTAGCAAAACTTTGAGTGGAATAAACACTGAACAAAATTTAACTTGAGCAATAAATCAAATGATCTCCTACACTGACACAAGACAGTAAGTCATAAAATACCTTGCATCTGGCACCTTTTACTCACGTTTTGTATTTCCAACCTAACAACATTTACTGCTAAATTCTTAAAGTGATTGCATATTTTTATACACCACATCATGAAGTTCATTTTTAACTAATTGTTGTACATCAGGTATAACAACCACAGATTTCGTCGCCCTGCAAACTTCAGCATTTGGACTCAAATCAATTTGCCTGGGTCTGCATCATAGATATATTCTCTTCAGGGCTCAGCAACTCCCCAGACTACTAAATCCCTGTTGTGCCCCATCTACCAAAACCAGGATTGTTTTGTTGCTAAAGAATTGAGAAGAAATGAAGCGGGAGCTTCACCTGGCTAGACACTGGGGAGGCATTCTCAAGGGAGGGTATGCAGACGCTACAAGGTACTACTCGCTCCTGCTTCTTATGGCTTCTTTCTGACTGAGTTGGCTTTCCACTGCCTGCCCTTTAAAGTGTCTGCAGGCAAAGTTGCAGATATTGCTGAGTCATGCGGTGTTCCCAGGCTGCCTGCGCCTGCAGGGCCAGTCCTGGCCTCTGGCCAGCGGTCCTGTGAACATCCTCGCAGCAATGCCGCCTTAGTGCTTCAGCCCTGCTGCTCAGCTCAGCCAGGCAGGAGATCATGGCCAATAAAGGAGAAGTACCTTCCCTGGGGGCTTCTCCTTGTTTTAAGGGAAGCTACATTTCTTAGTTACCGGAGAAGTCTAAAGCTGACTTCCTTACGGTAGTTGGACGTCTTAAGGATGATGAGTCTGCCACTCCCTTTTAACATTCCTATCTTCATCTGGTAAATAACAAGGTGAACCTTTGCAGAAACTTTGAGGGAGAGTGATTTCTGGGAAGGAGTGATTTTTCTTGCAGGAATCTGGAGTTGGATGCTTTCTTAAGTATTCAAATCAATAGTGAGAATAGTCTTTAAATTGTTGCAAAACTGAGTTCTGGGCTGGGCTATTAAGGACCAGGCTGAACAACAGAACCTGAACTTTGCCCCTTGGAAGGTCCGACTCCACCAGAGGAATCAGACAGGGAAAGAGGTTTGTGCAAGTTTTGAACCCACCCACCCTTAGTTATCGGATGTAGAAATTTGAGGCACATCCCGAAGTTCTAGCTTATGCTGTTTTCATGTACTTAAAAACAAATAGTGAAAAAGTTCTTCAATCGACGACTTCTTCTTGTTGAAATAGATTTAATCCAAGATGGTTATCTTTAACAGTATTTTCTATAAAGAGAACCATTCTTGTATTGACTTAGATTAGAGCACAAAAGATATTGTCCGGTAACCTCTTGCTCCAAAGACAGAGAATGAAAGTCTATCGAGCTGAAAGTTAAATGTGGCCCTGCTTTCTCTAACAGCAGATGATCAACTTACGGTACTTACTAGGAAACATGCGGTCATTTTTCTTTGTTGCATCTGTATCATAGGGAATATGGTTATAAGGTGCTTCCATTACTGTAGACCCTGCTATTTTCTACCTTCTGATGCCAATACAAGTTTTCTCCTCCTTGAGAACCATTACTCTTACTTTTCTTCCTTCTGCATTTTGCCAATGCCTCATAAATCTGTGAACTGCCTGCTATTTGCCTTGCCAGCTGATGCTGCCAGCTTGTAAGTGACACGGCCCGACCCACTAACTAGTTCTGAATTAGAACAGACCCCTATATTTTCCAGTGTCAGTCAGAAGTAGCACATGGAAGGCATGCTAATAATGAGGGACACTTACATTTCTGACTCATGAAGTGTTTGCAGAATTTACAATCGCAACCTCCCTCAGGCTACCGATATCTAGGATGACCAGAAGGGCCTGTAGCGGCCTCACCATAGAAAACTTGACTTCACAGCCACCAGCACCCACTGTTGAGATTGCAGAAATAAATGGAGCAGTTGCCACTGCATCATATTCATTTTATATATTCATCCAGCCACACTCCACAGTTTAGGATTATTGTTCACTATCTGTCTTTCCAGGTTAGGAATAACAATAAGCACGGGTTCTGCAAAGTGATGGTGTTTCTAGTCTTTTTAGTGTGAGCAGGAATACTTTATATATGTGGAATATGTTAGTCTTACTCAATGCATTTATGATGGCCATAAGCCAATGCGAAAAGATTTTGCGCACAAAAATGTTTGGTGTTCAGAGGATGAGAAACTGACAATGAGAAATCGTGTAAGCATTTGCAAATGTGTGCATCAACTAATCTTCACAGCCAGCCTAAGCGATAGGTGTCATTAGTCCCATTCTAGAGGTGAGAACACAGACGTTTAAAAAAATTGAATGTACTTCTTGTTTTTTAATCATTCGAGCATCAAATCCGTATCCTCTATCTGTATCCTCTCAGAAGAACAGTTAGCATATAGATCTCCAAGTAGAAACCTGGCTACTGTGTTTAAGTTTGAAGAGACAAGTCAGAAATTACGGGTGCTTCAGGAAAATTGGCTTAAGCTAAGGAAGAACAGTCATGCAGCTAGCCAGGGCTGGTAGTGCATGCTTATAACCCCAGAGCTCTGCATGATTGAGGCAGGAAGATCAAACTTTGAAGTCCACCCTAGGCAATTCAGTGACTTAGCAAGACCCTACCTAAAAACATTAAAAAAAAAATCGTGGGATGTAGTTCAGTGGAAAGTCCCTGCGTTCTATCTTCAGTACCGAGAACAAAACAAAACTAAACTAAACTAAACTGAACTAAACTAAACCATAAACTAAACAAAACCTTTGATGGACCTAAAAAGTCAAATAGTATGTGATGTCCTCACCATGAAACCCTGGTTCAGTCCAAGGAATGAGACTAAAGAGATAAAAAGTCAAACAAAAATAAGCTGCATTCTGCCTAGCTATTTGTATATTACTCCAGGCCAGAGATCACATGACTGGTACTCAGAGCTTAGTTACACCTTTCGAGACGTCCTCCTATAGCAGGTATCATCAGCCTCCGATGCAGCTCATCCCTCTGGTTACTCACAGTCTGAGATTGGAAGCATAAAACTGGTTCTCTCCTTTTCATTTCCTCAAACTGTCACCCGATCTACACATACCTTCTGCATCAATTACTGCTTTTTTTCTAAATGTTCATTAAACATCCAGATATAGGAAATCTCTCCTTATATATAAATAGAATGTCATCAGCAATGGAAAATGTGCTATTTTAGAGTAATTCTGAAATTTCTTCTGAAGTTCAAGTTCCAGTGATTCTATGGAATTATTCCACCATTTGGTTTGGAATAATCATTTCAGGTGTAAGCTATCACACACTTGTGTGATTTTTTTTAAATTAAGGCCCATCTTCCTGATTAAAGTATAACTTTAGTAGGAAAAGGTTTCTGAACAATTTTGTTACTCATTGTATTCAAATACCTACTAAAATAGTGCCGGGTACCTAATAGATATAGAGTAAGTAATTGTTGCATGCTTGGCTCCATAAATTATGCTACTTCATCTCGTAATTCTTAGTTTTATCATCTGTGAAATGGGAAAAATAGTAAACTGTTAATGTAAGAATGTTCTAAAAATATCTATTCGACATCTATTCCCATATATATCAAATGCAGCGGCACTAGATGGTGATAAGTGATATTATTGTTCAGTGATAGGGTGTGTTTCTTAGACAGCCAGGTACATTTCCTCTCCAGGGGCAGCCAAATATTAAATATTGAGCACACAGGAAATTATTTTTAAAGAAAAGATCTTCGAGGGTGGCTGAAAAGATCATGGCATCATGATTTCAAACCCAGTATCAATTCCATGCACATTATCAACCTCATCTAGGTTTTCACAGATGTGCCGAGTAGATAACAAAAAATAGAAATAAAAGGGAGAGTGGAGTGTACACTGCCAGAAACCGGAGAGAAATGGAAATGTATGTGAATATGCTGCTATAGCAACCTATTGGTTTATTGTGTTGCTTGATACTTAAGGCTTGAAAACAATATGGTGTCATTTATTCCTGGGAGCAGACTGAAGAATGTCATGCATCACTGTGTTAGCCCCGAGGGGTCTCTATCTTTAGTTGTGCATTTGAATAAATTAATGTTATTAGAATACATTAGGATACTTTAGTGATTCTAGATTTTATTACACTACTTAAAATGTATGTCTTGTTTACTTTATCAATTTTAATGCAATTAATAATATTGGAGAAGAGATTTGGGGCTGCTTTACTTATGATGGTTGGACTCCCACAGGGAGGGTCCTCCCTTCCTACTCTACATCAAACAAACCCAAGCTGAAGTGCAGATGTGGAACCTCCCCTGACTGCGATGTGTTCCTGACAACCTGGTCTAGGACTCAGTTTCTCCCCTCCGTTCAAACTGCTAGTCTAATACAAATGCACACATGATTTTAAAGTCAAAGTTTATCCCATAGTGTAAGGACACAACCATGTTGCAAAAACTACATGCACAAGAAAAGGAAGGCAGAATTGAATATCAGAACCCAGCTCTTCCTTTTTCTGATCACTGTGCATGTTGGTTTTCCCAGGTCCCGCAGTCTAAAATGACAGGATCCAATTGTATGAATACTCTCTTATCAGTTTAAAAGTGAATTCCAATAAGACTGATTCCACTGTATAACTATTAAAGGTTATAATTTGCTCTTGCAATACAGTGTGTTAGGTATTGAGGTTAAGATAGTGAACAAAGAGAATCCTTACTCCTGGGTAGTTTAAAGTTACTAAGAGAGATGGACACGTAAATGACTTGAGGATAGTTTCATACGTGCTTCGATAGAGGTGTGCACATGAGATCTCCTCCCCAAGTTAAAAGGGATCTGAGTAGCTTTCCTGGCAAAGGTGACATCAACACTGAGACTAAAGGACCAGTACTAAAAGGGATGCAGCGAAGGTAGCCAGGGATGGGTGAATATACGGAAGGGGCTGATAAGCAGAGCACCCAACATGAGAAGAGGGCTGAAAGAGAGAAAGAATGTCACAGTTGGGAAACTGACACCTTTCAGGATGACTATGGCTCAGGTTGCCAGAGTCGGAATGGCAAGTTTCCTGGACAGAGGGGCCAGACATAAAGCCCTCCCTTGCCACACTGTGGAGTAAACCTAGTCTCAGGACAATGATGAATTCTTAATGGACTTCACATATGAAGTGCTAAGATCAGATATTATTTCGGAACTGTCACTATGAATTTTAAGGACATAACTACATTCTACCCATTTACTGGTGGACTGTGTGCGATAATAACAGCCCTGTCCCAGAATGTCCCAAACCCAACTTCTCATGGTCCCTCCTGGACCTCTTCCCTGTGCTCCAGCCTCAGTTAACAGCCTCATCGTTCATCACAGTGTCTGGATAGACAGCACGACTTATCTTCAAGTGGTTTCTTCCCTGTATTTCACTGGCGACTGCAATATACAAACACTCCCCTTTCTCCAGTACACTAGTTGGTGTCACCCATTCCTCCCAACTGCCTGAAGAAATGTTGTGCTAAGATATGGGTGGTGTTTACTACAACCACTTCTCAATGCTGTTGGAATCCAGTCCTAATGTCTTACCACGACTAAGACCCTCTCAGTCTTGCCCTAAGTGTCTTTCTGGCTTTACGTCCTGTTACACCTGAATTAATACCCTGCACGGCAAGTCTTGAACAGCACAGTAAATCAACCTCTCTGAACAATCCCCCATGACATCAGCCTACATACCCACACATCCTCGCCTCCTCCTCGCCAGACTTGGCGGTGCCTTCTCATTGTTTGGTATCCAGCATGAAGGTACCCTTGTCCCTGGCTTCTCTGTCCCTCTCTGCTTCCTGGCTGTAAGGAGTTGAGCACCTGTTCCTCCCCCGTGCTCCTCTTCCTATCTCTTTCTGCCATGAAGCCAGCTGACCATGGTCCTGAAAGTGTGAACCAAAATAAACCTTTCCTCCTGCCAGTTGTGGATGTCTGGCATTTGGTTCTAGTGACAGAAAAAGCGACTGACACAGGAATGAAAAATAAATCCCACAACATAAAAATGAGGAAGCATGAAATGTGTGTCCTTCAATGTGGGAACTTGTTTCATTTTCAAATTC
>RJWM01003534.1:0-112279 GCA_004363535.1 Dasyprocta punctata | reverse complement strand
AAAAAAAAATGTAAAGATAGCTGTACAAAAACACATGCATTGATAAACAATGAAAATATATTTGGAAGTGTTTTAAGAATGATTTTCTCCAAGAAACTTTTTATGATTTTCTGTATTACAAAAATTTTCAAATATACCTCAAGCTAAGTAACAAATTAACCTCTGTACAAAGTGGCTAAATGTAAACCACTGAAATTTGAAGACTCACTGCTTACACTTAGAATTTATGTTCTGTTTTAGAAGGTCCCCTGAACTATGCACACTCCTGGTGATTCTCAAAAGCACTCATAGGACCTGGCATCCAGTTATGTTTATAGCTAAGGTTTATGATGGTGAAAAGATACACAGTAGGATCAACTAGGGAAAAAGATTCTGGCAGCATCTGAAGAAATGCAAGCACAGGCTTCTTTATGTTTTCTCTGTCCCTTGGAACAGAGGTGTTTATTCATTTATTTAATATTGCAGTCAGAAAAAGATGTAGGAACATGTGTGTGACATGTCTTCCCAGATAAGCTCATTAGATGCTTTACATCTGTGAGCCCTGGTCCCTTGGCACCCTCAGCAAAACACACACCAAAATTCAATGCTCTTGGAAGAAAAGTAATGTTTGACATTAGCTGTATTGTTTGCACAGTGAATGACCCTTACCAGTTTGCCATCCAAGGGCAAAACCATGCAAGTCGGCCTTTCTGAAGACACCAGTCTTGGGCCTGCTACACTAACTCTTTTCTTTCCATGATCTTAAAGCTCTTCTGTGTCCAAGTGGGTGAGCAGACCTGTCCACTGGGGATGGCCTCCCCAGTGTGTGTCAATGAAACATTTCAGTGCTAAAGGGAGTATTAATTGAACTACTTTGCATTTGTGGCTCTCTGGGAGAAGAAAATATTTTCCAACCTTCCATATGATTCCCTTTCACATGGAAGGATGACAGCAGGTGAAAATAGGAGGCTGACGTAAGTCACACCCTCTTCTGTAGCTTTTTTTTTTTTTTTTTTTTTTTTTTTTTTTTTTTTTTTTTTTTTTTTTGCGGCACCGGGGATTGAACTCACAACCTCGCCCTGGCAGGCGCTTAAGGTACTGAGCCAAACTCCCGGCCCTTCTTCTGTAGCTTTTAACGAAGATGAATAAACCTCTGGGTGTGATGGTCATTTTCAGAATCAAACTTTCCAACATTTGGTCTGAACTTAAAACACAATGGAACAGGATACCAAGAACGGTTGCATTTTACTGTTTGTGCTTTGGTTCTCTCCCAAGCAAGAAGCTACTTCTTACACTGATATCCAAGATTTGAAACTAAATTTGATAGTTAATTCATCCCTAATTAAATATAATGAACATGTGTTTTTCCCTTCGAGTCATCAACTACATTATTAATTTGAAATTGCACATGATAGTATTATTTCATGTTGTAATGGTTATGAAATCATCTTATGGTTAATCTGTGTGAGAATTCTTTTATAATCTTAGGCAAATATTAAAATTTGAATTTGTGCAGATATTTTGTTTGAAAGGTACGAGCATTAAGATCACATTTGAAACTTGGAGTATGATGAGAAAAGCCAAGGGAAAATGCCTGTAAAGAGGACCAAACGTGGGATCAAAAGTCAGGAGATCAACATTTAAAGATTGGGAGAGAAGTCAGGAAAGATGTTTGAGATGAAACAAGATTTGAGAAGTGCGCCTTTTGTGGGTATGAACATCCAGTTGTGTTTCCCAGTCCTGCCTGCTAAAGTTAGTTAGAGGTTATAAAAAAAATTCCATTTCCCAAATAATCATCTGCATAATAATGAAACATCAGTGCTACCTTTCAAACATAACTTAAACTCAGTGAATTTATTGTCTTCTAAAAAATGATTATTTGTACAAAGTCAAGTGTGCATTATTTGGTCATTTATTGTAAACTAAAACATTTGTTGGAAAAACATCAAAGTGAAGGTTTATCTCAAAAGATTTTACAAAACACCTTCTTAAATTAAAGGTACCATAAAGGTACCTGTAATTTTTAAAATTGTAATATATTAATGCCAAATGTTGCACTAAAACTCATGTAAATGGTTTTTGTCTTGGGATTACAATAATTTAGAATTTTTTTTTAAATTTGTAATAATTCATTATTGATCAATTCAGTTCAACAATATTTTATTAAGAGCCAGGTGGGATCAGGTACTTTTCTAGATACATTGGGTGAATCACAATGTTGAAAAAAAATAAATTCCTGACATTCTGAAGTTTACATTCTAGCAAGGATATATATATATAAAGAGAGAATAATAGTTAATAGGTGATAATGTAGCAAAGGGTGGTAAATGTTACACATTAAAAAAAGCAGAAGAAAACAAGCAAAATCAGAGTACTATACAATATGCTTGGTTATCCACAGAGTAGGTTACTGTAAGCAATAAAGTAGGATTGGTTCCTTTGCTGGAAAAATAGTAAACTGCAAGGAACTGAGAGTAGAAAAATGGAAAGCACAGCTTTGACTCAGAAAGTTTTGTAATTTTGTTCTAGGAAACAGGTGACAGTGGAAGGTCCACCTACAGCACCACAAGGTGTTATGCTTATTGTTAGCATTGTATTATTGTTTTGGCAAATACTTTCACACAGTATGTTGTAAAACTATTTAATGTGAAGGGCAAGTATATAGAATATTCTATGCACTGAATGCCTGCTGTGAGAATTCATCATTATAAGAGGCTGTAGCTTATCAACACCTGGGTGTTTGAGTGAGTCTCATGGAGTAATTGGGTTAGGGATGGGCGTGCATTCATTCATTCAGCCAGTTGTGCATTGTGTTAATGGCAATATGTTTAACCTTAATCTGCTGCAATGAAGATTAATTCAAGATTTCTGAGTAGAAACATGACATCATGCATGTGCATTATTGAGATTTATTCCGAGTTCTTCAGATGAACCAGTTAAAAAATTACAACAGTCTCGGCACAGATAGACAAAGACCTCAACTAGATGACAGAGACAGGAATACAGTGAAACCTAGGAATGTTAAATATACAAATATATATTTATGTATTATGTATCTTAAATATAGTTAAATGTTTAGTAAAATGTTAGACATATTTTAGTAAATATATATTTAGTAAATATATATTTATAAATATATAAATATACATTTTCAATTAATGTTTTTAGTATATATAAACATAACAAGCAACATTAATTGAAAATGTACATCTGCATATTTATAAAAGTATTTATATATAGTAAAAATATAAGTAGGTATGTATATTTACATATGTAAGATATATTTATATATAATAAAATTAATTGAAAATGCAGACCAGACTGTTATAGTAAATAATAACACCAAAGTTGAAGCAAAGCTTTATGACTGAAAAGTTGATTATTCCATCAATAGAAATAGGAGTACTAAGCAGGAGGCACAGATGCACACAGGAAGAAAAGTTTAGTCTGCAAAACATTAGTTTAGAGATTTCTGTTCTCCACAGAAATATCCAAGTTTTAGAAATATAGGTCTGAAGCCCAAAGAAAACATGCAAATGTAATTCAGAAATTATTTACATGGTTGTCATACTTGAGGACACAGAAGTAAATCAGGTATCTAGAGAAAGAGAAGGCAGTGGAGATTGCCTGTTTTTGGTGAGAATGGGAGAGGAATAGAGAGAAGAAAAGAGAGAGGGAGGGAAGCATAGGGCAGGAGACCAATGAAGGAAAAAAGAAGTGGGGCCTGAACTGCAGGAATGCTCCTGTCATAGAACTCAGTCACAAACAAAAAGCAACAAGGATGCAAAAATACAAGGCTGTCGAAGGAGGCGTTGTGCAAACAAAACAACAGAAGTGAAAATTGGGAGGAAGTGTCCAGGAAGTCATGAGTAAGTTGGACTCAAACATAATATTCCTGTCAGGGAGCCCTGATCAATCTTATGAGAAAATCAGAGTGACTCGAATGCTCATTTACAAGTCTGTAGTTATGTTTTAACTGTTGTAGGAAGGCAGTTTGTTCTTCTCTGTTTTTTAAAATTTTTGAACATTTTTATTGGCTCCTTAAATAGTATGTACTTGTGAAAAATATGGAACATCCATAAAATACAAAGAAGAAGATAGGTTGTCAGATGATGTCTTCAAATAATGTTAGTTTTGTATTTTATTATACACATTATACAATAATAATTAAATTTTGTCGTGAGCATTTACTATGTGGTCAGTTTTCTTACCTAGAATTTTTTTTCTTATGCATTCTAATACTAATAGATGCTCTACGTGTGCTAATATATTTGCGTTTCAAAATTTTCCTTGTAGGAGCTATTATTGTTATTTTTGTTTTACAGAGAAGGATACCACATATGGAAAATGAAAGTCATTTGTCCAGTGTTGCAGAATTGGCCAGGCTTGCAGTTGAGATTTAAAATCAAGCAATCTGTCTTGTCTCATGCTCATAATACTACACTCTCTCCTTATTACATATATTTAACCTATTGCTATGGTTTGTGTCTAGATGTCCCCCAAAGCGTCATACACTTTTAAAGGGGGCTTTTCCAAAGGTGGCTCTATCTAGAGTGTGTGATTGATTCATGATTCAGTGCTAGGATTAAGGGTGCTGGGATTAAGTATTGGTGACTGCTGGATCTGTCCACTGATTGGATTGGCGCCACCCTAACCCAAGTAGTCTAGATAAAATAAAGAGATCAGAAAGAGGCTTGCCTTTCCCTTCTGCTCTTCGCTTTTACTATCTTGTAGGCATCATGAACTATTTCTGCTCTGCAATGTCTGTCTGCCAAGCACCCCTGCCTTGGAACCAGCTGATTGTGGACTGAAATCTCTACAAACTGTGAGCAAAAAAAAAAAAAAAAAAAAAACCTTTCCTCCTTTAACTTTATCTCAGCAACAAGAAAAGTAACTAAGATACCTATTTTCTGTTTTTAACTTTTAGGCCATTTTGAAATTTTTCTCTATTTCAAGTAATGCTATACAAATAGACACATTTTTGTGTACATCCCTAATTTTACTTCCTTAGACTAAAACTTTTGAAGCAGAGTCCATCTAGGTTTAAAAGAAATGTTATAAACAGCACCAAGTTTCTTTTTAGAAAATATCAACTGACACTCTATAGAATAACTTACAAAAGGTCTTGAGCATCAGAATTTGTGTGTACACACACATACCTGAAAACCTCAAGTCTTGCCTGAAAAATTCACAGTTGAACAATACAAGATGTTTTTTTCAGTACTGCATGTTACATCCCCAACCCACAGGGTCTTGCTAAATTGCCCAGGTGGGCCTTGAATTTGAGCCTCTCAAGTGCTGAGATTATCCATGTTAACCATGGCACCTAGCTACAAAACTTTAACAAGCAATGACATAGTGAAGAATTAAGGAAGTGTATTTTACAGTGATATGTCCAGGGATTGTATAGAGGTAGACAAGATGTTTTTAAGGTATTAAAATTATCTAGGTAATAAGAAAACAACTAGAAAAGTTAATTGAAATGAAATAGATATCAAAGAGCAGAAATAAGACTTTTGAGACCCTACATCTGATAAAAGAATTAATTCTATCTAAAGACCCTGGGCTGTTTCCCAGGAATTTTGAAAATCTAAGGAAATGAAAAGAACTGAAACAGACAATGTTTATTCCTTTGTTTGTGGCATAATTTACATATAGTTAATTTTATGGACATTGATAGTGTGGACAGACACATAATCATGTAGCCGCAACCACCATTAACACAGAGCACAGTTCCCTCAATTTCCCCAAGCACCTTTGTAGTCACATCCTCTACCATTCCCAGGCACTGGAAACCAGTGATCTGTTTTCTTCTTATGTGGTTTTATCCATTTCAGTATATCTAATAAATGAAGTCATGCATTATATGTATGCTTCTGAACCAGACTTGATTTTGTATATTTGAGATCCATTCATAATGCTGCATATTTTCATTTTTACTACAGTTACTCTGATTTCCAGTTAAAGGATATTTTGGTTGTTTCTAGCACTGGGTAGCTGCTGCCATAAACATTCATATACAGGAATTTTTGTGAATATACACTTTGAATTAATATATAGAAGTAACATAGCTTGGTTACAAGACAAATCTATTTTTAACTTTATGAGGAATGGCAAACCACAAGGCATTTCTATCAAATATGTATGAGAATTTTCCTTGCTATAAATTTTGCCATGATTTGACAGTGTCAATATATTTTATTTTATCCTTTTCATAGATATACAGTTGCATCTCACTATGGTTTTATTTTGCAACTTCATAATGACTGGTTTCGAAAAATATTTTAATGTATTTCCCAAGTAGTGCTTTTAATTCTTCTTTTGATTGGGGATTTTGATTCTGAAGAAAAAGGAAAAAACAATTAATAATATCAAATAAGGATAATTTTCTGTCTCATGGCTCAAGATAACAAAATAATAGTTACATGGAAAAATTTAGAGCAAATCTCCTGGGACAGAGCTAATATGTTTGATAAAGACTGCTGATATGATTAAATGTGCTTTAAAGCAATATTTGAAAGATTGAGAAAAAATGCTGGGAAACAACCTCAGGAACAGCTGATGTGATTCAAAAAGTTCAAAATAAAAACTGATAATTTGAATGAAAAGCAGTAAAAGTGGTTGGAAATACTATTTTCAACATTTACGCATCAATCACTTGACAAATTATGAGTAATTACAACATAAATTTGAACATTTTGAATACAAATATAAACACTGACATTTCTTGTTCTTCGAAAGAGAAATATGAAATATTTCCTTGAGAAATGAGAGGATAAATCTTCTTTGACAGAAGCAATTTGATAAGTGGGGTAGCAGAGTAGCACTGAAAGGAAAGAATGTGTTCATAAATATGAGAATGGAAGTAGTTTAAAGTGCATTGCAATCAGGAGGAAACATAAAGAAAAGTACTAATGTTGTGAGGATATATTATTTAGGAACAAATTCAGGTAGTGGGTTGTATAGTGCTTTCCTTGTGTCCTATAACACTGACTCAGCAGCAATGTGACAGGTCCTATCACTAAACTGTCAAAATCTACTGTGCCCCAAGCAAGGATCAGAGATGCCTGCCCTTTGCCATGTTATTCTTTAAATGAAAAAATAAAAAGGTAGCAACTTCATACTAAATAGAAATAAGCGATAAGCATAAAAATATAAGTAAAGTAAAATACTATATAATTTAACAGTATATAATTATTACATAAATTATACATATTGTATGTGAAGTAAATAAAAATAAGAATAAAATAGGAGGCAAATACAATTGTTCTTTTATTTTTCCATGAAATTTATGTTAAGTTTGGAAAAAGCACTGAGAAAGGTTGAGTGGATACAGTGCAAATTCAACACAGTCTCTCTTCTCATGGAGCTCAATATTAAGCAAGTAATTATAATAGAGAATGACAAATGTTAGCAAAGGCAAAGTGCTTTGAAAATGTGAGGAGCTCTCCCATCAGTTCAAATTTAACATGAACGTTTATGAGAGTTGAATGAAGGATTAAGAGAAAAGTACAACTAAAGCACATATTAGGATCCAGAAAGCAAAGGCCAGAACAAATTGAGATTTATGAAATATTCCAAGATAGCAGAAATGGAATTTTAGTCATGTTCAAAGCAGGGAAGTTAATCTTGAAAGATTAGTTATGCTACTTGTGCAAGATTTTAGAACATTGGGTTGGTAGAATGGTTCAGCTAATTGCACTGATCTCTATCAAACAAAACAAATGGACTGGAAAGGGTAGGAGACAAGTTGTAAAAAGTTTGCTTGAAATGATACCTTTTCTTCAGGAAAACATGCCAGTGACGCCATAGCATCAAACTCAGTGTGATCTTTGAAAGACTAAGAAGAAGGGATAAAGTTGGATGTGAATGTAGTCATCTAGGCAATCTTTCATTAAGGAGCATAACACATTTTTTGTCACAAAGTTTCATAAACATGGGTCTGCCCAACCTATGTTTATTCTTTAGAATAGTTCTACTGATGAATTATTAATTTTAATTTTATGAGTTTTATTACATAATAAAATATTGCATTTTTAATATTTATTGTATATAAAAAAGCATCAAAATTTTCAACATCAACTGGCTTTTGGTGTACAAAGTCCAAAAAAGAAAGACAGAAATAAATTCCTATATGAACTATAATGAAATTACCAATACCACTGTATGAAAAAAGATCTTTGCTTCAATTGTCACACACAAGGCAGCCTTCACACATGACAATAGCACATTCCATATACACATATCAGTTACACTGACAGCACATATCTTTTGCTTTCCTGGCCTCTATGTAGGGCATACTTGATATCTTCCTAGTCTTGCTGTTTTGTCAGAAGAGTCTTGTTATATTATGCAATGTGTAGTTGACAGAAACATAAGATATCAATAAAATAAAGTGTTAAATTTTTAATATGTTTTGTGCATTTAGAATAAACATCAACATTTTCACATCAGCTGTGTACTTGCTTATAGAACCTAAAAGATAATAGCAGAAATAAATATGTATGTGAGTTACAGTGTAAACGCAAAAGTCTACCACATAAATAATCTTTGCTTCAACTGTCACACCCAAGACAGTCTTCACACATGAAAAGTGCATTTTCCAAGCACACATCTCACTTACTCTGACAATACGTGTGCTTAGCTTTCCTTTCCTGTGTGGTGGTCCATTCATATCATCTCTCCTCTCTTCCTGTCCTTAAAAACTTTAGCCCCTTGTGTATGTCATTCCTGAGCTAACCAGTGGTAACACAAAGTTTAAGAAATAGAGGATCATTGACCTGCACCTCACAAGGGCTCACACTCCAGCTGGAAGTAAGGTCACATGAATAATTACAGTTGAATATGATAACAAATTCAAAGTATCAGGCAATTAATGAGAGAATTAAAGTAATTAACTCAGGCAGAAAGGATGAAGGAAGTGGTCAAAAATGATACTTTATTGTTTGATTTATTATTTGACTGTTGTTAATTCAAGAACAAATACCTTATTGAGCTGTAATATGAGCAGATATTGATAAAGGCACCAAACCATTTCTTAAGTATTTTAATGATAAAGTAGAAAAATATGAGTCAGAAGATGTACAAGATACTTGTAACTGATTGTATTACAAATTATATATAACTTTAGTTGGCAAATGGGGGCCAACCAGGCTTACAACTTATAGCTTGCAGCAAAAGGAGGTGCAGACAAGTGTAAGAGTATCCAGGGCAGATGATCAGTCAGCACCATGAAAGATGTCTGAGAGGGCAAACTGCATTGTCTCAGAAGTGTGGGCCACTCCAGCAGCAGGAGACTGTTCAAGCCCTTCATTAGGCTCAAGTGGTCTTCTCTTCCAGATGAATGACCCTACAAGAAAATTGGAATAAGGGCCAGATAACAGTCTTTGAAATGTTAAAGGACAGGAGTGAAGCAAGACCTCATTCCAGAAGGTAATAGGACGCAAGGAGGAAAGAAAAAAAAATTTAAAGAGTGCCCATTCTGGACATTAAATAAAGGCAAAAGCCTTAGTCTTGAAGAATTTAGAATGGGGCCATTAGCAATGCAAAGTGATCTACTATTCCTACAGTTTTTTAAATTCTCCCTAGAACAGATTTGATCCCTGATTTCATGGATAAGCTGAGTCTGCAGGCAGGAGTGACTCTTCCTCATCTGGAAAATGTAGAATTACAGCACTGAGAAGCTACATAGCTGATTCAGTTCTTCCCCCACACCACTGCACAACTGATTTGTTACCAGTGAAGCATATTAACTATGCACCCTCCTGGGACTTGGTCACTGTGCTAGATTCAGAGAATGTGAAAACCTCCCTGATGGTAATCATGGATGTTTTTAAGAGTTAACAAATAATGGGCCAAATTCTAGAATGATAGCTTACAGCAAATGAAAAAGTTAGCATCATAGTCATGTGGTAAGCAAATGAAGCTCAAGAAATGTGGGCAAGTCTGAAACATTTTTTAAAATACATTACACATAATATATTCATACACACAAAAAGCATAAAATATATTACCTGCAATATTTTTACACTTTTTAATGAAGGAACTTATAGAATATTATATAGAATGCATTGTTATTTTGCAATTACATAAATTATATATTAATGTATTTTTTGCAAAAAAAATTCAAAAATACCAACATAGTTTGATCATATTTTACCTGAATTTCATACCTGATATAGATATGAAACAAAATGTATCTCATTTTAGGAAGAAAAGCAAATATTAAATCACCTCAGATTTAAAAATCATCAACAACCTTATAATCTGAAAGAAGTGAATTATATACTTAATATATTATCACAACAAGGTAGGGTCATAGTGGTTACTATCAGGCCATAATGGTTTCCTGGCAAGGAGGCTGTGGATTCTTCTAGTATCTTCCCAACTTCTCTATAATTATTTATTAGGTTTATAACCATATTTATAAGTTGAAGTTTTATAAATAAATGATGTTTTTCTATATGTAATGTGTAAGCTGTAATCTGCTGACATTATAAACCAGATGTGTTGGGAATCCACCTCATTCTTCAACTAGTATATAATAATCTCTGATCATTTAGGGATCTTTAAACTTTTAATTAATGCAAATGATTCCATGGAAAACATTTTTGAAGAATAATCTTTAGGTACTTGAACATATAACCAGTAATCTTTTGGGCACTCCAAGTGTGGAGTGTACATATTTGGCCAGTAGAAATTTCTGGCTCAATGTAAATGAAGTTCTTTTAGTGCTAACAAATATGATCAAATTATACAAGTAACATCTTTCTTCACATCATTATCCCTAAATATTTTCCTTTTAAATGTTGATACCTGACATAAAAATATGTTCATTGTGATTAGATTTACTATTACTTATTTAGGGACATGGTTGAATACATTTTAAAATTGTCGGTGAGCTTTCTTGCTTATTGTTCAGTGATTTGCCTTGTACCATTGAACCATTTTTCTTTTTGGGAAATAATGTTCTTTTTCATTTGAATTGATCAGAGATCTTCATATGTTATAGATATTAGTCATAAGATTATGTTTGTTAAAAATATTTTCTCTTAATTTGTTACTTATCTTTGAGCTGTTGCTTTAGCAGGTTGCATTCAAAATGGGTTTTAATTCTTAGTTGAACAAAATTGGAAAAAGTTTTGCTCTTATGATGTCTGCTTTTTCTTTTGCATGCTTTGAATGAGTTTTCTAAAGTTGTAAGGCTATAATCTATTCTCCATTATTTGACTGTAATGCAATTGCATGGATTTTTAAATTTATTTTTGCATACACAGATATATTTTTATAGATATCCAATTAGCATTATGCATTGAAATGACATTTTTCCTCTCCAATGATTTGAAATATTACTTTTATCATGTACTAGTTCCAAATACACATGGTTCTGTGTCTACATAATTATATTCTGTTCTACTGTTGACCAAAATCTTGACATTTTCATGAAAATAAATGCAACAAATCACAGGATTAACCTGAGTTCAAAAAAGGGGAAAGGTAAATTAGAGCTAAAGCATTTGCATGAAGTCCCACAGTGACACAGACAGCCAACCTAGGCCTTCGACCCCATTGTTGTATTTCAAACTCAATATTTCACCTACTCTGCTGTAACCTATGATTTGAGGTGAGCAGAAAAACAGATCACTTTATCCTCTTTTATCACGGTTCTTTTCAGTAACAGAGGAGGAGTCAGCCTGCAGCAGCTTCCCATGCCAGAATGGGGGCACATGCATAAACGGGAGAACTAGCTTCGTCTGTGCTTGCCGGCATCCTTTCTCTGGCAAAAACTGCACCATCAAGTTGGTGGAGGAAACTGCTTTGGCTCCAGGTAAAAGCCTACTCTCTGAATTTGTTCAATGTCATATACAGAAACATGTTTAGAAAATATTAAGAATTACTATTTAAGTCATTTTTCACAGGATCCCCATGAGGATTAACTTCTTTTACTTCTAAAATTTGTTGAATAATATACCTAATTTACAAGTGGAAATACCTTCTGTATGCAAAATGTATTTATGGAGGTACTTGTTGACATTTTTAATATTGGTGTACTGGAGACCATTTATTGAAAACCCTACCCTCCTCACTTTTTTTGTGTGTGCATATTTGAAAATTCAGATGTAGATGTCTGACTTGTATAAATTTTCTCCTCAAGTCAATTGTTTGAGAACTACACTTCTGATTCATGCCAGATATGTTCATTTACGGGAAGTCTGAGTGTGTGCTTAGTGGCATGTTTCCATGGAGGTTAACTTAACAGTGCCATTTTGACTGCAGGAGGGTGACTAGGGCATGATCAAACATATCAAACAAAGATGCTTTTGTTTTGTTCATTTAGTATCATAAATGTTGGTTGCTTCACATTTATTTTAAGAATGCAACACCTCTGGTTTTTATGCAAGAAAATATGTGTAGCGTTTAATGTGCAGATTTCAAATGGGGCTTTACTTAAATATGCTGCATACCAGTGAGTAAGTTTTTGGTCTATTTTGAATTCTCAGCCTAAGTATATTTGGCATCAGTTACACAAAATATTGCTTTTGTATACTTTTCTACAGTGGACTTAGTTTCATAGTAGTCATAGAGTGCTTTGGATTCCTTTGCCTCTGGGCATATCAAAGCCACATGCAAATTGATCTTTATGATATTTCTACAAGGGAAATATCAAATGTGATTTTCATTCTATCCTGATCTAAATGGAGAAACCAAGGCTCTGAGAACTAAGTGATGAAGAATGATTTAGCAAGGAGAAGAGGCAAGCAGCCAGGCACACAAACTGCTGTTACATTCAATGGAGGACCTTTGTACTTTTACTAAGTATTTTTGTAACTCTGATAAAATAATAGCAATATGAAGAAAAAGGCAAAGTAAAATCATGAAAATTAACTCTTGACATGTTTTTTTAATTGACAGATTTTTCCAAAGGATCTTACAGATATGCACCAATGGTGGCATTTTTTGCATCTCATACATATGGAATGACTACACCTGGCCCTATCCTTTTTAATAATCTGGAGGTCAATTATGGAGCGTCATATAACCCACGGACTGGAAAATTTCAAATTCCTTATCTAGGAGTGTATGTTTTCAAATACACGATTGAATCATTTAGTACTCATATCTCTGGATTTTTAGTAGTGGATGGAGTAGACAAGCTTGCATTTGAGTCTGAAAATATTAACAGTGAAGTTCAGTGTGATAGAGTTTTGACAGGGGATGCCTTATTAGAATTAAATTATGGGCAGGAAGTGTGGTTGCGACTTGTAAAAGGAACAATTCCAGCCAAGTTTCCCCCTGTTACTACATTCAGTGGTTACTTGTTATATCGTACATAAGTTGGTATGAAAGACAGACTTATCACCTTTACTGAAAACAGCTAGTGTTTTTATTTGTCTTTGCACATACAGCTTCTAGACTAAATGAAAAACAGTATTTTTTCTAATTTGAGTAAAGCTCTATGTATGTTTATTTCATAAAATCGTTTGCATATCTTTTAGAAAGTCTGTATATGAAGGAGTTCTTGCTCCTAAACAAATTTAGAGGCACAGGAAACAAAGTGCTTTGGTTAGGTTAAGTTTTTTTATTTTTGTTCCTTTATTTTTAATTATTTTAGTGTAAAGTAATATTATAAAACGTTAGTCACACAATATTGTTAGTCACTGTAGTCTTTACAGGAAAACATTCAATATTTGTTGTATCCCATGTATATAAATACATAATAATGATTTCAATAACAGATTAATAAACCACTAGATTAATAAACTCAAATAAATTACTCAGACCATTAAATGCTTATTTGAACTATTTTTATGCTATTGAGTCTATCAATTGTGTATGTTAAAATTTTCATTTGTAATAAAAATTAAAAACAGTGAGTTAGAAATGTGAAATATTCTTATTGTTCTCTTCTTGTAATTAGAGAAACAAATTGGTACATATTTGAAAACTTATATCTAATTTGTAAGCAGATTATGCATTGACTTGCCTCCACTATATCTACAGGGAGAAAAATATAAGATCATTTTCATTTTATTGTGAGTAGCCTTGAATGCCACTACATGCAGATTTGCCCCATTCTTATAAAAGGTGACTAACACTCTGCCGGACACTACAATTTACATGTAATGTCTTATTGATCCCTCACAATAACTCATGTCACATGGGCATTATCATTATTTTTACAGTTGAAAAGTAAGACACAGAGAGGTTAAGAAATGGACAAAGGCCCCAGCTCATAAGGACAGAGGCAGCATTTGAAATCAGGCCATGTCTGCAAAAGAGCCTCTCCAGCCTTCCCTATGTTTTCTCTGACAGATGGACAAACATTTAGTCCATAAACCCCTATCAATGAGCATTTACTTTGTCTCCAATTTTTATTTTGATTATATTGTAGTGTACATCTTCAAAGATATTGTACGTTCCTTTCATAGTTGACAAAGCACTACTGGAGAATAAAATCCCATAATCATAGTAAAAATAATAATGAAAATATTGCGGTATAGCAAGTCAATCCTATGAATTATATATTAACATGCGAGCTACATATTACATATTATTAGCCTTTTTCTGCTAATAAGAAATATAGAAGGTACAGAGAAGCTAGCTAGTTTTTCCAATATTATTACAAATGAAGGAGAACTTCTGGAACAAAGAATAAACATTTTTTCTTTTGGTCAGTACCCCGCCCCTTATGAATCTCATAATAGAATGCACAAGAAGAACTCAAACTGTAGCTCACAAACTCTTGACCAAGGCTGAGAGTGAACGCTGCCTGTGAGGGTGCCTCATAGAGAGATAAAGTAGCTGGATTTTCCTACCCCAGTCACAGCCAGGGGTGGAAACGTCAGTCTTCCGGGGAACAGTGTGACCTTGGTGCTGAAAACTGGAATTTGGGTAAGTCACCTTCTGCCCTGTTAGGTGTAAATGTGTTATATTCCAAAACATTTTAAAAGCTTTGAAACTTGCTTCATTCCTTACCTAAAAATATAGTGTGATCTAAAATGTTCTTCATTTTATTTCTTCAAGTACTCAGGAATTAAACAGACTTTTTACTTTCCAAATATACTTTCCAATATACATTTCAGAGCTTCCAATGCACTACTTGTCTGTTAGTATCAGGACAAAAAGAAATCATTTGATTGTTGGGGCCACGTCTTGGTTACTTTTTGCTCATTGCTGAGACAAAATACCCAACACCCAAAATGAAGGAAGAAAAGTTTTATTTAGTTCACAGTTTGTGGAGACTTCAGTCCATAATCAGCTGGCTCCACGGGAGGGCGGCATGGCACAGGGGCAACAGTTCAAGGCGGCAGAAGACAGCAAAGCAACAAGAGCAAAAGGCGGGAGGAGCAAGCCTCTTTTCCTCCGTTATATTGTGCACAGGCCACCACCACCACCCATTCCCCCGCTCTCCACACTCCTCCAGCACTCACAAAATCTTGCTCTTCTGTTGCAAAGGATGAAGATATTTACAAGAATCCTGGCTCCCTGCTGAATGTCTTAAACTTTTAAATTTCTCAAGTTGACACAAAGTATCAACCATAACAGGCCACATGTGATTCACTGATTTTATAATTAGGTAGTTTACATTTAACATTAAATAATTATTTGGTGTTTGGGATTTCACTGATAATATCATTATTTTTCTATGTACATATACAATACACAATTAAATAACCAATTGACCAGAGCAGGCAACAGGCATAATAGCAACTGTGAAGTTGCTATTTTTAAAAGCTGTCTAATATAATGTATCTTAAAAAGCCATCCAATATATTTTAAAAAGCTATCCAGTATAATGTAAGATACACAATTTAGTGATGCATTTCTATTTGTCATTCATACTTACTTGTTCATGTATAAAAAATACAAATTGGAATTTTCTTGATTTCTGCGGTGACAGCCAAATAGCTTGGTTGTTAAAGTACTTTGCAGACTCAATTTCAGTGCTTTTCTTTGTCACTATACCTTCCTACCCAGCAAGTTACCAAAGTATGCCCAGACCCTAAACACTCATGACAATCTCTGAGTCATTCATTCATCAATTATTAATAAATGCCAACTAAGTGACAAGCATGATACATCATAGAAAACATACAATATAAAAATAGATATCCAATAAATCAGTACAAACAAATGCTGAAATTAAAATATACTATCCAGAGGCACGATGGTATTTATTGCCATTAATATCAAAAGAAGTTCAGAAGAATGGAAAATTTATCCTTAATAACCATTCCCCACATTTTTCTGTATCTTTGACAAAATTTTCACTGTCTTTGAAACCTTCCAGAATTAAGACTTCATTCATATTCAAAGCCAGTTAAACCTAAATCTGTTCTTTCTTATCTTATTTCACCAGTTAAAGCACTAATTTTTTTAGAATAAGCTAGTATTATTTAGGCATTAAGAAATGATTCAAAGAAGTCATACGTGTTATTGACTTGCCTATTTAGTTCTCTAAAAGAAGATTTTATGGGTAGTTTATTTGTTTCAAAATATAATTTTATTAACTCAAATACTTACAAATAATATTTAATTAAATTCTATATAAACATTTATATTTTATACATTATATAAAGTATAATTTTATGTAGCATATGAACATACTTAATATATTTACATGTTACATAATTTACATATAACTATAAAAATAATGGTTTAGATTTAGATACAATTTACCTATACATGTATTCATTTAAATTATATCTATATATAGAGAGAGACAACTTATACATGCATTCATTTAAATTATATATATATACAGAGAGAGAGAGACAGAGAGAGAGACAGGGAGAGAGAGTGTGCCAAAAAAATGTTTACAGTTTGCTGAACAAATAAATGTCTGGAAATTAATGGCCACAGCTTTGAGCACCTTTTACAATTGCAGAAGCTAAAAGTAACTTATACTAGTGTCATGATATCTCAATACATTTGATATTAAAATATTTATGTTTTCCTTTTTATATAAACGTATTTTAATATATTTGTGTGTATGTAACTTAATAATTTTATTGTGTACTGTAGAAAGTAAAAACTTGTTAGTGTGTATTAGTGTCACCTTTTTCACATTGTAAGCTAGTGAGTCATACTCTCTGTCTTCATCAAAGGTGATTTTAAATGTAGCAAAATCTTTGTCATTAATCAAAACTACTTGCCTGTCATCTGTGATTGCTGGGGACACACAGGACACATTAAAGAGACATGCAGGCTGGCCCTGTGAGTGCACAACTTTCTTCTTCTCCAGCTCACTGAGAATTCTCAACGCACTCTGCTGCATTCGTGTTTAGAGAAAACAACAACAAAGTAGTAATCATTTCTCTGGGCTGACATCTTAATTAATCCAAAACTGGGAAAACGTCCAAGTTGAGGAATTGTTTTCTTACCTTTATTCATGAATTATTTCATGAGTTGTCCAAGTCCAGGCTTTAACCAAAATATCTTCTGGAAACCAAGGGTCTTCAATCGGCTCCCATGAGAAGATACTGTCTCTTGTGTGCCTTGAACACCAGCTGGGCTGCCCGGTTCTGGAGGCTTAAGTCACAGAGGAGGCGCTGGTTGATGTGGTTTTCAGTGTCTTCAAGTGCAGTGGCTGGAGCAGGAAGCCCTTGGTGGCCACCTCTCCCTGTAGGGGGCGCATCTCTCTATAGGATGCTTGTGATCTCATCTAAACCTAATCGCTGGCCCTAAGGCCTCACCTCTACATCCCATCACTTGGGAGTTAGGGATTCAGCATATAAATTTTTAAGGGATGCAAACAGGCATCCATAGTACAAATGCCAAATGTAACAATATTAGAATGTGTTTTAAAATCTTATTTTCATAGCTTTTAAAATGTCAGTCTATGCTACATCTTGGTTACAGTGTGGTTTTTATTAGATTCAAGTAGATTCACAAGTTAAACCCACTAACGATAATGCTGGAAATACTGACATAATTTAGTAGTTGGTGCCTTTTCAGTGTATCATTTGGGTTCAAATACTTACATAAATTTCCTTTTCTTATGGATTCAAGTTAATACTAATATGAAATTTATCCATCAGTGAAATAGTGTTTTCAGTCAGTAGTATTTTCTTATGGTAGTTGAGCTAAGACCTTGGTTTCTGAGAAATGTCTTTGCTAAAGCCTGGATTTTGACAACTCATGAAGCAACTTATAAATAAAAATAATTTTTAAAACCTTCTCAATTTGAACACAATATAACCCATAAAGAGGGGATGTCTTTTATTTATTTTTTTTATTTTAAAGATAGTAAAATCCAACAAAGCAAAACAGAACAAAGCCAATCAAAACAAAGCAGCAAAATTGGTACAGAACTTCAAAGCAGGATACTAGGAAAACAACAATAGCTATCATAGTATATCTTGCTATCTTCACAATAGTTATCCATTCCATTGAGTATAGCAGGGGTGTCTTTAAAATACTACTCTACTCCACCTTCTTTACCTACTGATGGAAAAGTGAACTTATATCAAGATACAAGGAACTGCAATTCTTAATTTTCATTTCTGCAATTTAGTTCCCCTTAGTCATCATTCTAGACACTATCGTCATGATCAAAGCATTTAATTATGCATATAGTTTAAAGATGATTACTTACATATTTCTTTACTATATGACATCTACAGATTAACAATGACAATAATTTTCCAAAATGCATATGTAGAAAAAATGTATTTATTTCTACTACTTAGCCATTTCCAAATGTGCCTTCGTGTGACTGGATATTACATTTATGATAAAAATATTAAATTTAGACTGAAACACTTAGGTGCTATTTATATACCACATACATTTCAAGAACACATGCCTTTCTTCTACTGATTCCTTAGGTATATTAACATAGACTCACTTTTATAATCTGTTAGCATAATATTGCTGTTGACAAAGAATAGCCTACAAAGACGTCTTTCACATCTTTCAGTTCCAAGCTGTCCTCTATTTCCTGTCTCTCCATTGTAGTTTTGGTCTTTGATAAACATGACTCACTGCTTATTCCTGCTGAGGGAGCAGCTAAATAGTGTGGAAATCATCTGCAGATGAAATTCAAGCTCTCCAGAGACAGTGTGTCCTTATAAATGTGACTTCCATAGTCCTTTTTGAATCTTGCCATTAAATCCTTTGAATGATGATTTTATATCATAAACTCTAATTCCTTTAAATGGTCAGCACACAGACCAATCATCAGTGAGTTTACCCTGTCACAGAGTTCTGTATTAACAGCAAACTAAGTATCCTACACTACGTAATGGCTTTTGGGGGAGTGGGTACCGCGTATCAAACTCAGGACCTAGTACTTGCCAGGCAAGCACTGTGTCACTGAGGAATAGCCCTGGCTCCTAGACTGTGCAACAGAAAGAAGCAATAACCAAGGATCATCACTGCATTTCCACATAACTGTGTCTGTTTTCCTTCCTACGTAGCATACTTACTGTAGAATATCTATTCTGTATGAGAAAAAGAAATCATTATCAGCAGATCTATGTACACTAAATGTTCTCCTGAGCACCACAAAAGAGCCTATTCTTTTAAATTTAATACCTACATTTTTTATATTACTAGAAAAATATTTGTATCTAAAAACCAGTCCTGAAAAGCAAATAGACTAAAATGTCCTTAGAGTGAGCATTTTAGAACTGCATGGGTCATGTCAGTGAACGTGCCTGACAACAAAGTTCATGACACAGAAATGGGGGGGGGGGGCACTGAGGTGCATAAAAGCACAGAACGTGCTGAGAACACAGAAAGAGCTAAATATTATAAACTCTTTAATAAAATTTTAGAAATTTGTAAGTAAACAGAAATGTATGAAACTTAGCAAATTTCCTATTAAAATTCATTTTAGTCTAACAAAGATACATACTTTAATTTATAACTAATTCCAAAGCAATTCCTGAGTTTTTAATCTGTAAAGGAAATATTGTCTGTACTTGATCAATCTTTATCATCACTAAACAGAGATTTTTAGGACTGTAATGATGATATCAAATTTTGTTAAGATATCCTTACTTTGGGTTCCAACAAATACATACTACATACTCTGTCTATATCTTTACTGGTGCAGTTTTGCCATCAAATATATTTTCCTCACATCAGTGGACAAATTGCCCTGGGACACGACCTTGTGACAAAACTACGTTCAATAGCACCAACCTATTTTCCTAACCTCTTTTTGAAGTAGACATCACCCATAGTTGCTAATGTTTATATTACTACAGTTTAAAGGACATTTTCCCCCCTAGATTTTTAAAAGCAAAAGGGATGCAAACTTCAGGAAGAAAACTCTTGCATTTTTTTCCCCTTCTTACTTTTTCATCTTTGGTGGTTACCAGGCAGAAATTCCTGACAGGGGCAAGAGAAAGAAGAAGGACAAGAGGGAAGAGAAGAAAGAGTAGAACGTGAATAAGGAGGAAGAAGAGGAAGGACAGGAAAGTAGTAAGAAGGAGGAAGAAAAAAGGAGAGCCAAACTGGTCAACAGGGAGAACTAGATTGCAGTCACTGATGGCATGTAAGAGTGAAAATCACCAGAGATGTAAGAGTCACACCATCAGGCTCCCTCCAGTCTACATGATTTTATCCTAATAACAAATCACGGCTGTCTACCTACTCCAGCTATCATTCTCAGCACTGGTAAGCTTTCTTTTCCTTTTTTTTTTTTTTTTTTTTTTTTTTTTTTTTTTTTTTTTTTTTTTTTTTTTTGTGTACGTGGAATCAAACTCAGGACGTTGCACTTGCCAAGCAGGCACTGTGCTGCTGAGCTATATGCCCAGCCCTGTCTGGAATAAGTATTAAAACTTACATTGTCTTTTTAGCATTGCGAAATTGCTATTCACAGATGTGGAAGGAAAAAGACAAAGATTACTGCTTCCCTTTATAATTTTATTTGTGGTCATGTGTTTTCATTTAACTCTGCTTCTTTCTAGTAACTTGAGAAAAACTTACCATCACTGTAAGTTTTCTGTTGCTAGAATTCTTAGACGATTTCCTGCTGCGATGTGAGTATCAGGATGGTGAGCCCACTTCCTGAAGTCCCTCAAGGCACCAACTACATTAAAACAAAAGCCCCAAGCCAGTGAAGTAATACATTTTTAATACTCGGAGCCCAGTCTCCAGAATTGGAGTTTTAGAACTTCTACCCTGGCATCATTGCTGAATAAATGTAAAGCTAAAAGATGTTTTTAAACCTTTTCTGTGTGCTCTGAATTCTGAAAGTGAGGAAAACGTTATATGAATTTTTAAAGATTTTTTAGAGTAACGCTTTTAAAAATCTGCATTGTATTCACTGTACCTTGAATACAAAAGTATGTTTTATAAATATTGATCATAAAACACCCTGCAACAGTATGTAATTTGCTCCAAAAGCTATTTAAAAAGAAACAAGAGAAAACAAATTTCCACCTAAAGTAAAATTTCATCGATTTCAGCCTGGAGCTGTTTTGCAGAAAGCGAGAATGCTCATAAGCACATGTATAAATAAGTAAATAAATCGGTGGTGTGATCTGGGAGGAGGAGTTTTTATAAAATCTCAGAGGAGATATGAGAGGCATTTCCTAGTTTTCCTTCGTAAAATGCTTCATAACACCATCCATGCCAATTTTTTCAGAGTGAACAGAAACGTATTTGGGAAGATGCCTCGTTTTATGAATCCATGCTTTCCACGGACGGGCAAGAGAATCGGAGCCATCCTGCTCTTTCTCTAGCCCACAAAGCTTCCAGCAGAACCTCAGAACCCCCAAGGCCTAACTGCCTGCCCCCAGCCCCCCGCCCAGCCCCCCGGGCAGGGACTTCTGTGAATTTCTCCCACGTCCGCTCCTTCGCCTGAAAGCGGCGCGAGGTGGACTTCAGCCCTGTGCTTCGCCACGTGTAGCTCTGACCGGGCAGTGCAAAGCTGGTCAGTGAGGGAAAAGGAATGCTCGGGCTTCTCACTTCATGGCTCTTTCTCCTTTTGCTTCTCCCTTCTTTTTTCTCTTTCCCCTTCCCCTTCCTCCCCTTCCTTCTGCTCTCCATTTCCTGCTCTCTTTCTGCCCCTTACTTTTTAACCATCCATTTTCCTATTTCTGTATTACTTTCCCTTCCGTTTCCATCGCTTTTGCTCTTCCCCGCATCCTTCTTCCTCTTTCCCTCTCTCCTTTTATTACGCACATTTCCATAAATAATCATTTAAGTGATGTACAGGTTAGATAATCCTGCTGTGTGTTCTCCTCTTCTATTTTTGTTTCATATTTTTTAAGTCCTAATAATAATCCAAAACATACTCTACAAACTGCTATACCAACAGTGAAATGACTTTCCACTGGGAGGTACTGAAGTAGACCTAGACTGTATTTTCTTATGAAAGTATTACTATAAATGAGCCGTTCTATAGGTTTCTTTAATTATCTAAACAAATTAATTAACCTGCCATTTGGGTAATATATTTTGAAGAAAGAATTTAACAAATATTTACAAATGTGGTTTTAAAATCAACTCTAGTTTAAGCAAAGATGGCATGTTACTTATTTAGGTAAAATATTTGTCATGAAACAAAAAAAAAAACATGAAATGACAAAAAATAAAAAATATACATTAGATTGGATCCATGGAAAAAAAGCCATTTTTAAAATCACCTATTATGAATTAATACACAACTAATTAAAATCAAATATAATCCGAGGACAAAGAAAATCCTAAGTTAAATATAAACACTATACAAAAAAAGAGAAGGAAAGAAAGAAAGAAAAGAAAAGAAAAGAAAAGAAAAGAAAAGAAAAGAAAAGGAAAGAAAAGAAATGAAAACCTCCTTCCTAAGTATCAGAAGCCTTTTGAATGTATGGAGCTCACATTATTGAAAATCAGTACATTTAAGTTGACGGAGATTAGGCATGATGAATGCTAGACTGTCTCGGATGAAATCACGTGATGACAGAACATCTGTTATAGCCTCCCTTGTTATTTTATTGCAAATTTACAACGTATTGCAATTAAAATAACGATTAAAATTATAGACATTTTGAATAAAGGATAATTTATGAACCTCTTTAAATAATCAACCTGTTTTGCAAATGACTAAAGTTTTTTAAAGAAAAGCTTTCTGAATTCCTATATATTGCTTTTCATTACAAAGAAACACGACTTAGTATTTACATTCAGGCATAGCTACACCAGAAAAGAAAAGAGTCATGTAATCAGTCTTTCAATAATTGCAATGTTCACTTCCTGGTTATATTTACTAGAGATGTTTCACAAGGATTTAACTTTGGTCTTTATTGTTGTTCATACTATTTACAAGGTCATATTTAGTAGGCATATATTTAGTAGTTTTTCCTGAATATCTAACTTGAAAAATAAATGTAAAAATGTTTATAAGAGCATATGGTTTAGTTATACATGAATAAATCATGTCACCTGAGAAAGCAGCTAACAGGTCTTCAAACAGAAGTATGTACAGCTGTGTGGAAGTAGTGATGTGCCATTAAATGTTTATAAAAATATTTTTTACATAAATAGAGTTTCCTCTATTTCTCTGTCTGTTCTTCGTAACGAATTAAATCTATAGAACTGGGTTGATGCCAAATAGAATGCTATAGGAATTACAAATAAACTGCAGTTTAATTATTTGCATGTTGCTAAAAATTCTGATTTATTTTCCTTAAATCACATTTCCTCACCAATGGTAATTACAGTATTAAGTAACAAGGCAATCAAGTCTTTCTTGTTAACAAGACTTCAAGTCCGTTGTCAAATAGTGAAACCCCAAAATCACACCTATTTGATGTGACTATTAATAGACTGGTAAGGGGCTGTGTATGCATGGATTATTGGAGTTGAAACTCCAGTCATTTGCCAGTTGACTAACTTCATTAGCCTTATTTTTTCATTTGTTCTTAATTAAGATTATCATGTAGATTGAATTTGGCAAGGCATATAAAACATAAAATACAATGCCCAGTATTTAGCAAGTCCTCAAAAATGAGTGGCTAGCAAGATTATCCTAGAAAAAGGATTTTGAAGGGTAAAGAAGAATGAAGAGGAAAGGAGATGAACAGTAAACTCAAAATAATACCTTTTTGTTAGATTTGAATTTTAGCCAAGAAAAGATAGCAATAAGATGAAGAGAATGGGTTGGGCAAGACAACTTATCCACAGGAATAAATCAAAAGATACCATGGCATCAGCACTGTCTTGTACAGCCATCATCTGACAAATTGAAAAACTGAAAGAAAAAATAGATTAAATAAAAAAAGTCTTGCACATTTGATTATATGCCTGCAGAATGAAATGTGTCTTTTGCCCGAGGTAATGCAAGCTGAAGCTAAACTAGCACAGGAAATAAAGAGATAGGCACAAGAAAATGCAATAGGGAATTATTTGTTGTAATTCAAATTCCACATTTCCTTTACTTTTCTTTATATGAGACTTACACACAGCTGTCAGGGATATAGGAAAGCATAACTGCTAGATGGTATACAAAATCATTACCAAAGTGGAAAGAAAACTTCTTATGTAAATAAGAAAATATTTAAATTCATTTTTTCGCCTGTTTACTTGCTTCCTAGAAATGGCTCCATTACAGTATTTGTAGATTGTATATTAACCAAAAATTTCAATATGATGTAGAACATTTGGGAATTCAAGTTATTGTGTTCTGTTTCAATACACTAAAACTGCATGAAAATTAAGAAAATCCTTTTTTTATTGATTGGTTTAGAATTAGTTAAATGTTTCACTAAATTTCTTGATTGATCTTTTTAAGGTAAAAATTTTCAAATGTTCCATTACAAATATTCTTCTCTCTAACACACTGGAAAAGAAACTAAATAAAAAGCAATGTGGAAACAATTAAAACTTTTTAACTTAAGGGATGTATTGCAGAGAGAGAGAGAAAGTTCAAGTATTAAAAAATCTAAAAGAAAACAGTTGTACAGGCTGAATTTCCCATCTACTTCTTGCAATTTAAATATGCCTTTAACTCACAGTAAAAGAGTCTGTTTGGGGGAAAAAAACTGAATGCTGAAAGATATGTAAAAGAAATATGTGTGAAATTATTATCTGGAATTAAAATTTAGCTTAAATTTATACTACCGTATAAATCAAGTAAATATTTTATTCCTCTTAGAATTGAAACTAATCAATATCAACAATAATGTGAATTTTTATAAGATTTAAAATACTAAAAATATTTATAAAATCTTTGATTTCAAATTGCAGCAGTTTTTTAAATTATTTTCATAACATGGTATTTGTCTATTTTAACAAAATAGAAAAACTAAAGCTTAACACACATGATGAAAGAAGGATCACATTACTACAATGTAGAGATATGAATCCTGACACAAATGCAAGTATCAAATGCATTTCTCTTTCTTGTATTACTCGTCTACTCCAAGCTAAACCTACTTTCCAAAGCATGACCTAATGTGTATGACACTCTAGGAAGTGTCATTGATCACTCTTACCAACCCTCACCCCTACACCCCCGTCTTCTTCTCTTCTCTGCCTGCTTCTCTCTTGGAGAGGGACTTTGCCAAACAAAAGTGTTTCTAGGGAATGAAAATGTCATTTAATTTGATCATGTGAGTTGAATGAGGAGACAGTATAAAGAATGAAAAAGTCAGTATACTTTAAATTATTTAAAGAAATCTACTAGTATATTATGAAAAACTATCATAGATCCTTAGTTATTCAATGACTCTCCAGTAATTTTCTGAGGAAAAGCCAAGAAAGCATCAGTGCATAATTACTTTTATGTCAAGGAAAACATATTTATGCAAAATATTACCATAAGAAGTTCACTTGCTGATTTTTAAAATTTTATTAAATTAGTTATGATTCAAAACTCCTAAAATATGAATAAGCAAAAGAATAGATTATAAATATCCAACTGCATTTCACAGATTATAACCTTCCAGAAACTCTGGATGCCATGAGATATTTAAAAAATATGCAACATTTCACTTGTTGTAGGTTTCTTTTCTCTAGGAAGAAACAAATTAGCAATTGGGTTAAGAATCTATATAATGTGTGAATAAACAATCCAGCTATGTTAACAGTAGCAATGGAAAGAGAAGAGTACTTAGTAGGGGTGGCTGGGGGTTTATCTTGTCCCTTGTTATTTCACTGCACAGGGGGATTATTACATGATGAAAAGCCCATTCTATTTTGAGGCACATATGTTACTCCCAATATTGAGCTAAAATTCATTTCTCTGTTATTTCCACGTTAATTTAGCTCTGTCATGCCCAACCATACAGCAAACAATTTCTGCGGTCTTGCTGCTGCCTGTCAATGCACCTTTTAGACTGCTGGGCCCAGAAGGGGTTGCTGGACTCCCAGGTCACGCAGACGTCACGGGGGAGGAGCCTCAGAAGCTTGTGTCTAACTCGAGTTGTCAGAGAGGTCAGGATCTTGCCACTGAGGTTGCCAGCATTCACTCCACAGTACTCCAAGCCTCCCAGAAAGTGTCATTCAGGAACATCTGAGATACGACTACCGGCTTCTTTCCCCACCAGTTTAGCCACTAATATCTCAAATGAGTCTAAAGCATTTTCACTTTAGTTGATGCATTCTATAAACAAAAATGGGATCACTAAAACTTGATCAATGAAAAAACTTAGTAACTGTAATAAATTCATTTATGTGAGCACCCATATAATCAATATATAAACATACAAAATGTGTCGTTGTGTGAGACCAGTGTGGACTTCAGGAAGAGAATGATCCGTGCCTCCTGAGAACCCACCTTGTTGGGTCAGGAAGGTTCCACCAGAAAACAACTAGCCTGACTTCCTGGTGAGTGGCATACGACTGGCACGGACTCCAGGAAGAGAACGATCCATGCCTCACGTAGCCTACTGGCACCCAAGGAACCACCCCTTGCCCTCCGGTAAGCAACCTGCTGGTTTGGAGGACCAACTAAGTTGATAGCAACTAAGGTACATAAAACAACTAAATGCTTGTATCGTTTGGTTGATTTTGTAGGCCTGGGACCAGCCGTCTGAGCATCTCTTGGGAAGATGACAGTATGCAATGTAGCAAATATGGGGGGTTCCTTTCTGTCTTGTCTTTGAGGCCCAATATTCTTCCCATTGTTTTGCTTTATTCCAATTAATTTTTTTTCTTTATTTCATATTCTGTTTTGTTTTTGGTTTGGTTTTACTATACCTGATGGAATGGTCAACTATTGTGAAGATAACAAGATATACTATAGTAGCTATTGCTTTCCTAGTATCTTACTTTGAAGTTCTGTACCACTTCTACTGCTTTGTTTTGATTGACTTTGTTCTGTTATGTTTTGTTGAATTTTACTATCTTTAAAATAAAATTTTTTTAAAAATTTCTAAAAACAAAATAAAAAAAAAAACTTGTTGTTATAGTCCAAATTTAGATGTTAAAATCTTAACCCCTTCAAAGTAGGTTTGTATTTGGAGATACGTCTTTAAAGAGTTGAGTGAGTTAACATGCAATCGTTAGGGTAAGTCCCAGTCCAACCTCACTGGAGTCTGCATGATAAGAAAAGATCCGCAGGCCTAGGAAGGAGCCTTCAGCAAAGGTTATCTACAGCATTATAATTTTTACAAAAGAATTTACTGAGAGACTCACAAAGGTTAAACTATCTACTAATCAGAACTAGATGTCAAAAGGAGAATATGAACAGTGTCTCAGGCCAAAAGTCACTCTTTCTCACTAAGACATGACTCTCCTTAAATAATTGAGAATGAATTCTAATACTGAGATTCATTATTTTAAAGTTGATATATTTAGTAAACCAAATGCTTTTAATTGTTATTTAAATTTATACCAGGCCCTGACAAAAGAGGATATCCAAATGAACAATAAAAGGTGCACAGTAATGGATAATACAAGACAAGAATCATGATATAATTGCACACAACTGGACTGCTACAAATAAAGTGACTGGATACAAGTATTCATAAGAATGTAGAGGAAGGAGTTAAGGATTTTGCTGAATGCAGACATGATAATCAGAACATAGTGTCTGCAAGTGTCATCCTTCAAACAAGCAATATCTGGAAAAGGTTCGTTGAGAGGCATTCACAAATGAGTGTTTTAAACTGTATGAAGCAGGACTGAATCATTTTTAAGATATACTAATACCTGGGCACAGTGGCACAAGCCTAAAATCCCAGCACTTCTGAGATTGAGGGAAGAGGATTGTTGTAGTCTGAGGCCAGCCTGGGCTTCATAAAGAGTTCAAGACCAACCTGCACTACAGTGGGAGAGCCTGTCTCAAAAGGAAAGAAGGAAGGAAGGAAGGAAGGAAGGAAGGAAGGAAGGAAGGAAGGAAGGAAAGAAGGAAAGAAGGAAGGAAGGAAGGAAGGAAGGAAAGAAGGAAGGAAGGAAGGAAGGAACGAAGGAAGGAACGAAGGAAGGAACGAAGGAAGGAAGGAAGGTCTAATATTCTCTCTTTATCCTTCACTGTTATAGCTTTCAATGACTATGAAATAATCAACCTGAATTTGAATATTTTTCCCCTGTATTTTATAATTTTTTTTCACACAACACTAAAGAGACACCTGGAAAAGTTTATGACAATGGTTGACAATAACAATTTTACCATACTAATATCTACTGTGGTTTAGTTTGATTCACTAAAACAGTGTTTTAAAATTTTTCTCACTTTATCTTGGAGACAGTTATGTGTGAAGTATAAACAGAATGGCAAATGTGTGTTAATCTGGCAGTAAAAGCGGTTTGGCAGAAAGGCAAACCCTGTTAGTTTTCCTGTCTCCCTAAACAGGAAAGATCTTGGCCACATAACACTTAATTTCATATCTCTAGGTACTTGAAAAGAAAAAGATTGGATTATCAGAACAAGAATCTACATGAGTGTTTTTAAGACTTTCTTCAAAAGAAGCAAATTTTCCAGAGCTCTCAGGAAAATTTTCTCCTAATCCTCTATGAGACATACTAATGGAAGACCCTATACTCTTAATCTAATGAAACCTGTTTACTTAAGAATTAACACTATAAATGAGATGTATTTTATGAATTCAGTGTCAAATCAAATTTTTTGGGTGATCATTAGAATAAAAGCAATAACATTTATTACTTCTTTTTAAATTTCCAATTCTCAATTTATGTAGTTCAAAAGGCCTACCAGCTTGCCAGTGCAAAACCAGTTTCAGAGGAAAAGAAGTCTAATTCTCCTAATTTAATGTGAATTTTCTACAGCCAAGACTAGCCTTTTACTTCCTTCTTTGCCTATGGTTAGGTATGAACCTCAGTAGGAAACTTCAACCAAAAGTGACAAAGAAGATCCTAAATGTTTTCTAAGGACTTGGGGTAATACACATCATTCCCCTAACCCAAATATCCCAAACCAAACCCTGGGAAACTAAGAAATACCTAACGTACGAAAAATAAATTTTGCAGATGAAATTAATCTAAGGATGATGAAATGAAAAGACCTTATCCAAATCCAGTAAAACTTAAATGCAATCGCAAGTTTTTATTTTTGTGTTTTCACAAGAGAGTAGAAGAGTAGTATGTACTATGGTCAAAATACATGTTGAATATTTAATTAAAACAATTTATTACAGTAAAAAAAAACTGTCATTAATCCTTTTCAATATATTTCCCTTCCCTTCCAGCATGCTTATCCCATAGTTCTTGCCATCTTCAGAAGCAGCTCTGGAAGCCCTCTTTCGTGAGGGTTTTTATGAGGTGTAATCTGAGGTATGGGAAATGCTGTTACCTGGTGCCATCTAATGGAAAAGCAGGATTGTAAAAAACATTACAGTGTGTCTTAATTCAACTTTATCACTGGAGCTGGCACTGTGTGACTTCTGGCTCTTCCCCCACAATCAAAATGACCATTAAAGGTAAACATTTCAAATCAATTCAGGACATCAAGGTAACCATGACAGCACAGCTAGAGACACAAAAGAGAATCTCCTCAAATGGGTCAGAAAGTTAGAAGAACAGTGTGCTCAGAGTGAGGGAGAACATTTTGAGGGGACTTAATGGTAATGTGTCTTTTACTGTAATTCATTTTGAAATGTAGATAGTCTTCACACGTTTTAATCACTCCTTGTATTGCACATAGAATAGGTGACTGTGTGACAATAGGGATGCAACTGCAAGTCAAGGAACACAGACAGCCACCAGCAGCTGGGAAAGGCAAGAGCTAGATTCTGCCCCAGAGCCTCCATAGGGATCATAGCCCAGCTGATAGCTTGATTTTAATTTCAGACACCTGACACTAATTTCAGATTCTGATTTCTAGAATGGTGATAAAACAAATTTCTTTTGTTAGAGCAGTGGTAAGAAACTTATACAGGATTCTTTTAGCTATAAAATTATATAGATATCAATACAAATTGAAGATAAGAAAATCTTTAAAAAGTACTTGGATTGACTTGTTTTCACTAACTAAAAATCTAAAGTATAAGTAGATTTCAGGAGCTTTGGACTTTGGTATCTTGTGACTGATTGGATAAGACACTGGTTTGGGTTTTTTTCTTTATGCAAATGTGGTTTTCTTTCTTTCTTTCTTCTCTCCGGAACCCCTATTCCCCCACCTCATCTACAGTACTGGGAATTGAACCCAGAGCCTTCACACCCAGATCTACATCCTCAGCTCTTTTGTTAAATGTTACTTATTTTGAGACAGGACCTAAATTGTCAAACATGCCAACCTCTTGCCTCAGCCTTCCAGAATGCTGGGATTACAGATGTGTGCTATCGCACCCAACTTTCTTTCTTGACCAATGAAAACAGCCATTTGTTGCTAGCCTATGACTGCTTTAGCATAGGCTGTTAATAAATAAAACTGTCATTTCTTTGTTATTAACAGTTTATTTGTAAAACTATTAATGTTTTATTCATGACACTTAGACTGCAGCTCTCCCTCACTGCCATTCCCTTCCTCCACAGCTTTCCTGTAGCTTGCTCAACATTTTCTTGTCAATATTTCCCACTAACAGACAGAGCCATTGGTCGCTTGGATATGTAACTCACTGGATAAATGTTTTGTAGAAATTCACTCTTCCTCTACCTTTTAGTGTTGTTCATTCTTCACTTTCTTCTCTTTAACCTGTTCAACTCTGGCTGCTGCCTCGATCACTCCAAGAAAAACCCTTTTCTCCACATCAGTAATATTTTCCATGTAGCCAAATACCAGAGACATACTGTGCTTCTGTTCTTTTAACTTCAATCCCTGGTAGAACTAAAAGTAACTGATTCCCCTTTTCCATCATAAAATGATTTCCTCTTCTCACTTCCACGTCCTCATGTTCTCTTATCAGTCTTCCTATTTCACTGTCTATACCTACTCAGTCTCTGCTTATGATCTTCTACCTCTAAGTTTTAGAATTACTCAGAGCTCAACCCAAATACTCATTTCTATTTTACCCTCCCAATCTAGATGATTTTGTCTGTTTCATTGCTCAAATGCCTTTTAAATTCTGTTAACTCCCTTGTGAATGCATCTGAGCTTCAAATTTACAAATATAATGGTGACATTTATAGCTCCTATTGAGTATCTACTGGCATCTTAAACTCACATTGGGAAACAAAAACTTTATTCTTCTTTGGTGTACATCATTTGTTCTTCCTTCAACATTCTCTATCTTAATAAATGGTGCTACCACCTACCAAGTTGCCCCAGTCTGAAATCTGAGAATTATCCTTAAACATAAGTTACCTTGTTGAATTCATCATTTAATCTTGTACATCTCAATATATTTTATATTTAATCACTTCTCTTCATCTCTATCGCTGCCATTTTCTCTAGTCTAGACCCAATCTAATTTATCCCTGACTTCCAATTTGTCCTGTTTCCAGACCATTCTCCACATCTAAGCCTGTTAATCTTATGTTTACTTGCCCACTTAAACACTTCAATCTCTTCTAAATAGATTTTATTTAAAAATTGAAGAATGATTTAGCCCTTTCCAATTTTCTTCAAACTTGTCTCAAAATTTCCCTCCTTCCCATTAAACATCTCCAAGTCTTTTCTCAAGTCCTATAAAACTTCAAAGTATCTCACCTCAGTGTGTTTAGACTGATACCTCCTTCCCCACAGAACCATCTTTACCCATCCTAGATATCCAAAGTAAGTATTAATTTCATTCTGGGTTCAACTCACATTTTAACTCATCAGGAAAATTTTCCTGGTTGGTGAATGGGGAAAAAAAAGAAGAAGGAGGAGAAGGAGGAGGAGAGGAGGAGGAGGAGAGGAAGGAGAAGGAGAAGAAAAGGAAGAAGAAGAAGGAGAAGGAGGAGGAGGAGGAGAAGAAAGTGAGAGAGAAGAAAAAGAAAAATATCTTTGCCCTGGTAATCTCTACCAGAACTTCCTGCTTGTTCCCTTCAAAGATAGGAGATTAGGACTGGGGCAAACCAGATAGCTAACTGTGTGGAACATTACAAAAGTCTTGCCCTTGGCAACAGGGTGAATGAGATATTTCCTAAAAAGAGGACCTTTGTAGAACTCGGGGCTCCAAAATGACGTCAGGCTTAGGGCTGAGCACTGTGGACCAATCAGGAAAGTGTTCATTTAAATCTGGCTCTGCCCACAGGACCAAACAGAACACAATCTTTTCAGTTCTTCATTTGCATGTTGGCACACCCAATCAGAAGACAGGTTCTTGATCCTTTTCTTACATTTGGCAGGAAACCAAGCAAGTTTTTCAGTAGAACAGTTTATACCTGGCATGATGCCAGGTGAGGTTTTGCTAGGACAAAAGTATTAATGCCTGATTTGAATGAGAAGGAAACGAAATCTTAATACTGGGTACAAAAGACCCACTTTCCCTTATCCTCAGGGCCACTGTGAGCTTTTCAGGGGCCCAATTTCACCCTGTAGATTGTACCTCTTTTCTGCCTTCTCTAAATATACACCTTTGCTGCCTTTTCTATGTGTCTCATCCAACTCTGTTTGGAGCACTAAACACTGGAAGGAAGCTCCACAAGACCACTGGGACCTTTCATCTGGTAACAAAATCACTGATCAGAATAGTCTCATTGTTTTGTTATGTAATCACTATCACTGGAATGCCAGGTCTTCAGGCCTTTGTGCTTTTGATGAAAGAACTGAGTCACAAGAAGTAGGCAGCTGTGCAGAAGTATAAGTAGACTTTGAGTAGAGATAGAGAGATGTGTGCCTTCAAGGGTGAAGTCAGACAGCATCAAGCAGTCATCTGCATCCAGGCTGAGTTTAGATACTTTGTTATAGATGCAAGAGTTCTGCGAAGTATGTGGATTATGACACTGATCAACATTTTCCTTGGAGTTTACTTTGGAATTGCAAAATGTCTTCCTGGTTTGTTTAGAAAGTCAGTGCTCCTCTGGGGGCTTTAATTAAGTATGAAATTTACAAAACAAATTTACAAAACAAATACATTCTAATCTAAATTAGGCCCCAGACTTAGGTGGCAGAGTCTTTAAAAATCTGCCCTTTCTGATATCATTGGGACCAAGGCTATGACAACCAGGAATGCTCTAGGCCTTGTACTAGACATAGACAGCTCTGTTCTTTGGGTCTGGTGCCTAATAAATGTAGTGTACACTGAAGTCTTGGTTTCTTCCTTTAACTGTGACAGGCACAGAACACTGTTGTAGACCCTTTATCCCTCAGGGCCAGTAGTCTTTACCTGCCTGACACCATTTGCTTGCTTTTCTCACTAGGTTTTGAGTGCTATGGAAAACCTCACTGGCCTTTATTAATGCTTTTACTATGCTTTGCTTTTTTTTTCTTTAAGTTTTACAAGCACAGAAATTTTTAAAAGATTAATAAATGATTCTCATGATCATGCTTGTATTCTTATTTCCTGACACTGTAGTTGTAGAAGTCAATTCACTTTCTACTGTGGATGATGTACATTTAACTTTCTTTCCCTAAGCCCCACCAACATATATTTCTCCCACTGGAAACCTATCAATGTAGCTAGATAATGTTGGATTAGATTAAGACTTTTTGTTTATGCTTTAATGATTGCCCCAATGCTAATCACAGATGAGGTTTCCCCAGAGTTAGTAATCATCTTGTCTTTGTTTTCTTCTTTTCTTAGTTTCCTCTGTGCTTAACATGAATTCAATCCCAAAGTTTTTCTAATTCTCTGAATCTTCTAAATGATAGGAGAAATATAGTAATTCATTTTTTTCTTTTATTTTTATTTTAAAGAGGATAAAACAGAATAAAACCAATCAAAGCAAACCAGTGTAAGAGTTACAGGACTTCAAAACATTACAAAATCAACAGTAGTTAAAATAATGCCTTTTGATGTCTTCAAAATAGCTGCAGATAACTTCAGACATAATAAATATCAAACAGAACAGAATAGAAAAGAAACATTAAAAACAAAGCAATGAATGCAATAAAGGATTTCAAAACAAGCCAATAGTAAATTCAAAATTGCTACCATAATACATCTTGCTATCTTTTAAATAGCTTCTCCTGCCATGGGATTTAACATAATCAGGCAAAGCAAAAGAGAATAAAACCCAACTCAACAAAACAATGAAAATGATATAGGACTTCAAAACAAGACCATAGGGAATCAACAATGGCTGCAACCTTCAGAAGGAGATCCCCACTAGATGCCACACTGCATACCAGTATCCTGTGAACCTATGATCAGACCACTGGCCCCAGACCTGCAATGTTAGTGAAACAACAAAGCACCACAGGTATCCAATTGCATTTCACCTCAATAGCTGTCATCACAGCCTGGTTTTCTCCAGGTAAGCTAGTTGCTTATGGAGGGTGGGCAGTATTGGAACTTCTTGTCTGCCAACCTGCGTGCCAGAAGGGGCTAAAGTCGTACTGTTCCCAGTCTGGCTGTGGCCTGCTCATGGGGTTGGTTCCCAGACTGGGCTTGTTTGCTGGTGTGGCCATTTTTCTCTCTAACCCCAGTCTGTGAATGGCACTGACTCATGGGGAGAGGCTTGAGTCTAGCTGTTCCCAGTCTAGTGACGGCCCGTGAGTGACACTGGTTCCCAGACTGGGCTTGTTTGCTGGTGCGGGCATTGTTCTCTCGCCCCTCAGTCCACGAATGGCACTGACTCACAGGGAGAGGCTTGGGTCCATTGATTTTTTTTTAAGTATCCCTGTCAGCCTTCTCTGCCTTCACCCTCTTTTTACCACCATCTAGGCCTAGAACTCAGCTGTCATCCAGAAACTTTTTTCCCCTATTACCAGGTTCTGGGGCTCTGTTTTCTAGAATCTTTTGTCCTGGACAAAAAATTGGTCAAGACAAGCACAAAAGTAGCAATGTTTTATGTTTATGAATGGCAGAAAAAGAAGCATGCTCTTCAGAGTGAGTGTGGGCCGATTAAAAGTAGGTAAAGAAGTACACTGCAGCATGAGAGCCAAACACTGGCCCAGAGTTCAAAAGCAGCCATCTTTTGTGTCTCTCCCTCCTCAGGCTTATGTCAGGTCCAGGTCACCCTATCATACACCTGCTTGAGTTCTAATGAGAAGAACTGAAGATAGCCTTCTCTGATTGGTCCAAGATGCAGGGCTTTGGGAACTGTTTTTCTGTGAATTTCCTTGATCTCCAATATTGGCAGGTCAAGGCTGCTTGCTCAGCTAATTTGCCACATCCCATTTTCTCCCTCATTTGCTCGTAGTAGGAATCTTTGTGTCTTTTCAAACTGAATCTATTCCATATTTTTATCTGCCATGTTTAAATTCCTTGTTTCAATAAGGACATGATGTTTTGCTCTCTACCTTACTAAAATATCTTTATTTTTATCTTTCAATGTGGACTGATTTAAATTTCCCAATCAAGAATCATTCTTTTCCAGCAATTTTCCCAACTTGCTCCATGACTTTGCTAACTTTCAGTGTGGCCACAAAGAAATTACAAATCATTTTGACCCTTTGTTATACTTTCTTCTTTTTACTCAACCACTTATAAAAGAAATTTCTTTTCATTTACAGTATTCTAAATTTTCACTAGATTCTTAGATGTGGGTTTATTTTTACCCACCAATTTGAGTACTCTTATTAAAAGGGAAGGATAAGAATAAAATCAGGATAAGAATAAAATCAAGGATAAGAATGAACTCAGGATGGCAAAATTGAGGTAGTTTGTTTTAGACTTTAATTATTTGATGAGGTAAAGACTTTCAGTGAAGGGCGTAAGACTTTCTGGAAAGCTGTTCAGGTCTATTGTGGAGGTTGAGAAAGATTACTCACCAGAAAAATTTCCTTAAGTGAAAAAGTGGGATTCTGTGAGTCATAGCTTTAGCTGAGGGCCCAAAGTTTCAGAGCTAATAAATAGGTGGTAAGCATTTTCACATTTCACTGAAATTTGCTAGTCATCTGTGTCAAACTTCTAGCTTGGTGTTGTGGAGCATGCCTCGAATCCCAGCACTTAGAAGGATGAGGCAGGAGTATTACCATGAATTTCAGGATAGCCTGGGTTACATAGTGAGTTCAAGAGTAGCCCAAAGTACCTAGTAATACCCTGTCTCAAAAAAAAATAATAACAACAAAGTACTCAAATATTAGTTTTGCTCACTTAGCCCAATACCTCTTTCTTGCATCTCCTTTTTATGTTCTTAAGATTCAAAATTGAATTAGCAGGAAAAAAAGTTCCCTGGAGGAAAACTGAAGAAGTATTATAGCATTATTCTCTCCTCTTTCCTTGATTTGCACAAGAGAAAATCAAATTATCAGTCATTTATTATGAGATTATTGATTGGATAATCAAGAAAGCTACTCAGACAGATTGTCCAGAGTTTGGGTGAAGTACTCACCATGCCATCGACATCTGGAAAAATTCTGAAGTGAGAGATTATAAATGTCTTAGTTATGTTCTCTTTGCTGGAACGATATATCTGACATCCACTAGTTAATGAGAAAAGGTTTGTTTTGGCTCACACTTCATAGAGATTTTAGTCCATAGTCAGCTGGTTCCAAGGCAGGGTAGCATGGCAGAGGGGAGTGGGAGTTGAGATCAGATCAAGGCATGGCAGGCAGGAAGCAGCAAGGATGAAGGCAGGAGGAAGGAAAGATTGTTCCAGGCCACACCCAGTGTCTTAGTTACTTTTCTCTCCTTGCTGAGACAAAACACCTGACACTCAAAATTGGGGAAGGGAAAGCTTTATTTCTTACAGTTCTTGGGGGTTTCAGTCCATGCTCAGTTGGCTCCAAGACAGCATGGTGGCAGGCCACCATTCATGGCCACTGCAACAGCAAGGTGAACCTGCAAGAAAAAGAGAGGACACACCTTCCTCCCACCCTTACCCAGCCCTGGGTGGGTGCAGCACTCACATCACCAATCCCAGCACTAGACAACAAACCAATCATGAATGCCAGACTCAGCTGTGCTCATGCCATGATTACATGAGACTTGGCAGGTACACAGGAACATAAACTATAACACCCAGTGACCCACTTCTTCCCACCAGGTTTCCCTCCCAATATCACACCCAGCTATGAGCCCATTGATGGACCAATCCAGCATCTTACACACAAGATCCAATCACATCCCAAAAGCCCCACCTATGCACAGTGACACTTTGGGGGGGCATTTTATATATTAACCATGACAGACAACTGCTTCTCTGACCTCAGAATAAGTGGAAGTGGCTCTATTGGAAAACAAATTTAAAAACCTTCTGCATACATGTAAGATTTTAGGTTGCATATGATACATTTTTTTCCCTGAGCCATAGAAGAGACTGTATGCAAGAGGGTGTCTAGCTAAGGCAAGGGACAGTAAGACTCCAAAAATAGAGAATTTGAGGAGATGAAACAAAAGCTCAGCCAGATATATATCACTCATTTCTGTGGTCTGAATGCTAGTACACTCCCCTCATTAATATGTTGAAAACATTTTCAGTATGATGTATTAATAGTCAGGGCCTTTGGAAGTGATTAGATCATGAGAGTAGAACCATCATAAAAGGGATTAGTCCTTTTATAACAGGTTTCAGAGAGCCCCGTGACCCCTTCCGCTGCACAAGGATATAGCAGGAAGGTGCCATGTATGAGCCAGATAGTGGGTCCTCATCAGACCCTGAATACACTGGCATATTGAACTTGGATTTCCAAGCTTCTAAAATTTTTGAAGAACAAATCTCTGTAGTTTATAAGCGAAGATACCCAGGTAAATGAAATGTGCAGTATATGACTCCCCACGGAAGTGTTCCAGTGAGGGAAAAACAGCTTTGAACATCTGCCAAACGTAAAAAGCATCAAAAATCAGCCCACTACAAATATTAACCTTCCTCCTTGATGCTGTGGTAAATATCATTCATAATCTTTGCCTTTTAAATTCCACACATCATAACAACCCCAGAGGAGAGAGAACCAACAGCTACTAAGTGTGTGGGAGAACTGACCAAAAGAGAAGACTCTTCCTCGCCAATCACACCTAGTTAGGCTTTCAGTTAATTCAACTTCTAAGAGGGAGGCTGTGTTCACCTACAATTGCAAGATGTGAAACTGACCAACTCCCACCTCCCAACAGCTGAGCTCTGAAATCTGTCACAACATTTGCCAGGCCACTTGCCAGGCCTTTTATGGACTGTGCTCCTCACTGTCCAGAGCACAGCAGGGACAGTCAGGCTGATGCATTGCCCAGAGACACGGGAGTCCTGCGACAGATGATTTCTGGCTGAAACACTGCACTATGGCGTTGTCAATCCTTATTTAAACCGCACTGAATTCTGGTGAGCTTTATGCTTACAGCTTTCCCAACCTTACCCTGTTTTTTGCCATTTTCTCTCACACGTCGCTCCCCTCAGAATATCTTTCCAAGTTTAACCCTGTCTTACTAGACTTCTCTTAGTGTGCAAACTAGCATATTGAAGTATGGACTTAATTTTAAATGAAATTTGAAATTTTCTGTTACATGACATTGAACGTTTTAATTGCCAAGAGAAGATTATTTTGTAGTTAAAAAAGCACTAGAAAACATTACTTGAAATATCGTGGGGTCCACCACTTCAGATTCATCCATGGCTTAGGGAAGAAATAGTTCTAGGAAATGAATCTAAAGACCAGCAGGAGAAAGAAAGAGTGGTTCTGGTTTTAAAATTACAATTACACCAATAACTCATTTTCTACAAAGCAACCATCACAATATTTTTCTTTTATTTTTTATTTTGAAGCAATATTAGACATAAAGAAGAGTTGCAAAGATAGCAAACATAGTTTCTCTATGCCCTTTACCTAATTTCTTTGTCAGTTTATTTCGTAACTACAGTATAATTCTAAAAATTAAGGTACTGAAACCAAATATCTAAGCTGTAGAGTTAACAGTGATATTACTTTCACCAGTTTTCCTACCACTGCCCTTTTCCCATTCCAAGATCAAATCTAGAACACCATGTTGAGAGTAACTGTTCCTTTGTCTTCTTATTCCCACCAATGTGTGACAATATCTCAGCCTTTCCAATTGGTCATCACCTGATACTTTTGAATAGTTCTGATCGGTTATTTTGAAGAATGGCCTCCAACCTCTGTCTGATTAAAGTGAGGTTGTGGGTTTTGAGGGAAAATGCCACAGAAGTGCTGTCCTTCTCAGGGCATTATATCAGGAGTAAATGATATAGTGTATCTCATTACTAGTAATATTAACCTTGATCATTTTGGATCTGTGGATTTCTTGTTATTATTTTCTTTTTATCACTAATCAGTAATTGAAGAAGATATTTTCAAGGCCATGCTAATTTCCTGTTTCTTCTTAAAACTATCTCCTGGATATTTTAGCATTCTTTGCTAAATTTTACCTTTGCTCTCAGTGCAGTTTTATTGCAATGGTAATTTTCTGTTTTTTTCTTTTCTTCTTCCTTTACTAAGTAGTGCTCAGCAAAAGCTTTTTTTCTCTGTTTCTTCTATGTGTTTGTTTACTTATTTACCCAAACATTTATATTAGTATATGCATGTGGGTATTTTTTTTTTCTCCTAGGAATGGCAATTCAGCAGACTTGTTTTTTTGGTTTTGATTTGTTTTGTTTTGGTACTGGGGATTGAACTCATGACCTTGCGCTTGCCAGACAGGCACTTAAGCTGCTGAGCTAAATCTCAGGCCCTAGACTTGTTTTTATATTGCTGATTAACTCACTCAGGTTTAACCACTGTTAACTTTTTTAGGTTGGCTATTGTTTTCTTTCAATCTGACCTTCATCTTTTTTTCTTTTTTTTCCTTTTAGTGTGCTCATTCATTCTGATACCACAAGGTGATCTAAGCCTTTCTTGTGTTTTTAAGCTGTAGCCCTAGAACCACAACTTATCCAATGAGCACTGCTTCATTTTAGTGTAGAATGAATCCAGAAATCAAGAGGTGAATGTTAGATGTGCTCCCTGATACTGGTCTAGTCCTTGATTCAAACATTCAGGCCCATAAAATAGATGTATGTACACTAACATTTACACACACACATATACACTCAAGTTCATTTTATGTCTATTGGTAGAAATATATTGTTAATTAGTGTCTACTGGCACTGATTTGAATCTAATACCACATGTCTTATTCTAGCATTTCTTTCTGCTTATTCATAACTTTTTTCTTTGACACTGGAAAACCCACATAAAACATTTAATGAGATTTTCCTTATTCAGAATAATATTACTTTCATGAGTTTATATGCTGTGTAAGATCAGACTTGTACTCAGTCTACTCTCATTGTTATATATAATTACCTAGGGCCAGTGACTTCAGTTTTCCAATATAAAAATCGTTGCTTCATTGAAACATCTGCTCTAGAGTTATTCTGTTATTTGCTTTGCAGGTTCACCAGAAATGTCACCTCTCTGGCAGGAAGACCATCCCTGATCATGACCTGTATGTCTCTATCAGACCACCTTATTAGTTTGTTGTAGTAACAGTAACTGAAATTACTTCTGTTATTTGTTCACTTGTTTATATTTTGTCTCCTAAGTTGGAATGTGTCACAAGGGAAGGACTTACTTTTGGTTTTGTTCTCTTCAACTGTACCAAAACATAATGCAGTTTTGGACACCAAGTGAGGCTTAATGATTGTTGAGATAATGAAACATCAAATGACTAACAACAATGGAAGTCTATCAAGTTCGGACAGCATGAATTTGCTGTAGAATTAATCTGTGTTGATCACGTTTCTTTTGCAGTGGCAAGATAATGGAGATATTCATCTTAAAAGGAAGAAAGATTTATTTTGCTCGTGGTTTCAGAGATTTCCATCCAGAGTGAGTCAACCATATTGCTTTGAGCCTGTGGGAACACAGACCATCAATGGCAGGTATGGGGATGGAGGAGACTGCTTACCATACCAGAGCCAGGAAGCAAAGAAAGCAAGAGGAAAGGACTCAGGCACCAATATCCCCTTCGAACACATACCCACAAAAACTTAACCTCTTTCTAGCAGACTCTACCACTGAAAGGTTCCACCACCTCCCTCTCTTGCCACAGACAAGTGAGCAACTCTTCAGCACATGAACTTTGAGGGACATTTGAGATCCAAACCGTAACACAATCTATGTAATTGTGAGAGTTCAGAAACTTCTACATGGGGAAAGAAATGTGAAGTTACATTGATATAAGGTTTTCATATTTCAAAATGGGTGCAACAGAAAAGTAATAGGAGAAGGCAGTTAGAGATACTAGCAAGAATAAAGGCTGGACAGTGGAAGAGCAATCAGATGATGGGGATATGATTTCACAAAATTAACCAGGACAGGACACAGCTGATGAGGGTGAAAAGCACAAAAAGACAGGGTGACCATGACCTCTCCAATATATAATGAATGACTGGATTTATGGCTAAACTGTAGAACAACTGGGCAGCAACTAATTTCCTGTGTTTTTTTCTGATCTCTCCTAACTTTTGGAAAGAGGAGCAGTCTCTTGCTTATAGTAGGTACATGTCTGTGAAAGAAATCAGCATTAGTTAACTTTTGAATTCCTTAGCAGTACCTAGTCGTCTTGGTAGGACACCAAATAGAATATCTCAAGCTGTTGTGAGAAATTCCATTCTTGTCTTCCTCCCACCCTATGGAAACACATCTTGCAAGAAAGAATTTCTCCTGGTGACTGCAACTGAATCAGCAAATGCAGCCTCTGTGTTTTCCACTGCAATTATTTGTGTTTTGTCTGGTCATTTCCAAAAACAGAGTTTTGAAGTCATATATGCTTAGACAAAGGTATGACTGGCAGTTGATTTATGATGTCAATAGTACAGGAAATTGAAGAAATAAAGAGAAGGATCGAGAATGTGGCCCCTGATCTGTTCTGTTGGGAATTAAAACAATACCTTAGAGTGCCCAGACTGTACAAAATGTCCAACACCTAGCAGAAAGAATTGAACGAGACCTAGATTTTGTTCTTCTGAATTTCATTATGTCTTTCAAGCCACTAAAGTACAATTTACTGTACTAGAAGTAATTTTCTAAATGTATTCTGGTGGAATCCCTGAGTTTATGTATCACTGAAAATGAGCAATTTGTTATTTTCTTGTAGTATCAGGCTCAACACATTATATAGAAATAAAAGCAACAAGAGATGTCATCAAATATATTGAACTGGCTAACACAGTGGTTTTTAAACTGTATTCCAAGGTCAGAGGCCACCTGCAGAAGGTAAAAGTGGGGGCAGCTTCTGCTGTAGTAGCTCTGTTTTTATGTTTTATGAATTGAGCTTTATGTGAAATTAAATTTAATAACAGAGTTCTGTTCTAATATAAATTTTTAAACTGCTGATTTTCTAAGGATAGAAAAAAAATGGAGCATTTGGAAAATATCCCATACAGTTATGTTCAAAGATATGGCATATCAGTAAAAATTTAAATTTGTGAAACAAACCTTTGCAAAGTATTATTATATATCAATGTAGTCATTTTTAAATACCAAAAATGTTAAAGAAAAAAGAGAAGAGGGAGGGAGAATGACAGTTCAGAACCCAGTTTCGACTTCATTCATTTTTAAGGTAAATTATTCTTTAACACTTCCCAATAAAATCCATGACTATGTGAAAAAGGGTTTTAAATAAATATGAAACTATTCTTATTCATGAGGTGAATAAAACATTTTTTTAAAAACTTTAAATAACTTTAAGAAAGAAAATTTCTATGTGAAATTTTTACTTAGAATTGAAATGATATAATGATTTTACAAGAACACAGTAGACTCTAGCATTAATTCAGTGAAGATAAAAATAAATTTTCAGGGAATTATATTTATCTCTACTTTTATGTATTTATTCAAATGAGAACTGAATAAAAAAAATTATGACAAAATATATTTCTATGCACTGTCAAGTAAATTTACCTATCTTACTGCTATCAAAAATAAGACATTTCATTCTCCCTTCTTTTTTACTGAAGTGAAATTGACTTCACGTAAAATTAATAATTTTAAACAAACAATTCAGTAATATTTAATGTAGTCACAGTTGCACACTGTTTAAATCCAGTTAGTTGTAAGCCATTTTTATCAGCTCAAAAGAAAAGAATACCATTAAATATTTATTTCCAGTTCACATCTCTCCTTAGACCCTAGAAAATACCACTTTGCTTCCCTGTTCCATGTGTGCAGCTATTCTTGATAGTTCATGTAAGTGGGATTATAAAATCTGTGATTTTTCATATCTGACTTGTTTTGTTTAGCATAATGTTTTTGAAATTCAGCCATGTTATAGCAGGCATCGTCTCATTTTTTTATTATTAAACAATATTACTTGTATGCATATACTGCAATGCATTTATCCATTGCCTACTGATACACATTTTTAATTAATTAAGTTTATTGGTACATTTTAGGTATACATAATGATCACATTCATCTACTGATACACAGTTAAGCTGTCTTGGCTATTCCAAATGAGATACTACAACTGACCATTTCTGCACAAATATTTGCTTAAGCATCTGATTTCAGATTTTAAAATATACCTCTAAAAGTGAAATTGCTGAGTTACACAGCAATTATATTTTTAGCTTTTTGAGGAACTACCAGGCTGTTTATCACAGTGGCTGCAGCATTTTACATCCACAACAGTGTACCAGGGTTTCCATTTCTCTACACCCTCAAAAATAGCCTCCTCTTTCCCCTTGGTCATCTTTCAATCAAAGGTTTCTGTGATTAAATATAATCATTGGTTTTATAGGTCAGTAAATTGTTTAACATTATTTCCTTCTCATATATTCTTTTCTAGTTTTACAAAGTTGAATTTATTACTCCTCTTAATTCAGTGGATGCAAAAGAATAGTTTATGGCTTTGTTAAGACACACATTTACGACATCATATCACCATACTATGGAAACTTAATTTTTTTAAGTGGAAAAAAAAGATTCATTATAAATCCAGATAGCATTCCTACTACTTTTCATCACTTCCTACTGCACGACCAAAATGCCATATGCTTTCTTTCGTAGGTATATAGTTCCTAGGTCAGTGATAGCGAATGTTGGTAGACAGCAGAAACAGTTTAGAGGTAGAAATAACTAGAAAAATCATGACTTAAAAGATACATGCACAAGATCTTTGATTTCACGTATACTCACCAAATTCACAGCTCAAGAAACTATTAAAGTCTCAGACCAAGAGAAACATGGACATTTTAACCCATTTTTGGTCATTTTAGCATTAGTTCATGTGATTTTGCTTGGTGTTCATATAATTTTATTTTTCTACTCTATGGCTACTGTGTCATATAGGTCACATTACTACAATGTGGCTACATATTGGTTTAATACAATTTTGCTTAAGTTAGGCTCTGTCACATGCCACCTACCAAGTATTACAACTGATGGCCACATAGACAATTTAGACATCCTGTTTCCAGGAGGTTGCTGTGCTATGTTTTGTAACACACAGCAGCCCAGTCCAGGAATGGAACTTCAAAAGCAAGACTGGATAAAGAGAGAAACAAAAGGTGGAGGTGACTCGTCATAGGATAAAATTCTGTAAAAATTATAAGCTTAAAAAGTACAGGAGGGAAATAGGTTTTAAGGAAGATGATCTCAGAAATAGAAAGAAACATTAAGTAACCTGCACTGCATTAAAAATATGAAAAACAGGAAATCAGACCATTGCAAAATTACAAACACAGCACATGTCAGTTTTGCCAAGGAGAAGGCTTAACACCCAATGTTGCAGAAATAAGCAAGGAACCATAAATTAATTGTGCACACACAGAGAGAGAGAGAGAGAGAGAGAGACAGAGAGAGACAGAGACAGAGAGAGAGAACAGCATTTTCCAGAGAACATCGCTAATTGATAGAGCAAATAATTTGCATATATGAAGCTGGGTTTTTCATTCCTATCATCCTCCATTTATGCATCCTTGTAGGCTCTCATTAACTCACTGTCTCTGTAAGACATCATATTACAGCAATATATGCATATCGGTGCTCATAGCAGCACAATTCATAATACCTAAATCTTGAAAGTGACCTATATGTCCATCAATAGATGAGTGGATAAAAAAATCATGCTATTTATACACCATGGAACACTATTTTGCCATAAAGAAAGGTAAATTCCAGTCATTTGTAAGAAAATGGATGCATCTTGACACCTTAATGCTAAGTGAAGTGAATGAGGCACACAAAAATTTAAATATTTCATGGTTTCTCTTAGAAATAAAGAGCAAAAAAAGATAGATAATAGGATTTTATATATCTATAGATAGATATATAGATATATAGATATATATATAGAGAGAGAGTGCGATCTTTTGCAAAAGGGAAGGCAACCAGAAGATGGAAAAGGGAAGGAAAAGGAAGGGAAAAAGGATTAAAAAAAAAAAAACTAAGCTGTGTGATGTGCGTGCACCCAACTCCCCACAAGGAATGCAATCATTATGTACTATAAACATGTACTCATAAAAAACAAAACTTGAGAAAAGAGCAAAAAGAAATATAAAACCTGATCTTCTATGCGAGACATTTATATATGTAAAACATAAAGAAAACATGTTTTTTCTTCTAACCTGTAGAAATGTGTAAACTTGTATTTCTTAGCTCTCAAATACGCCTTTTTTTCTGAGACAAAATTTTGTGTCTTTACTGAACGCTGTACCAGAAAATAATAACATGTAAACTACATAAACATAATCTCCGGAAAGATGGTTTCTCTGAAGACTCCTGCTGAGAGATGGAAACTGGCCCTCAGACATGGGGCGTGGGCAGCGGTTGGTTTGCCTCCCCTTGACTCAAGTTTTGGCACGGTTTGTGAGGACTGAAGACACATATTGCCTTCCCCTGCCACAACCTGGAGGATGCAGAAGCCAAGAGGGAAGGGCTGCTGCCTTGAATCCCGTTCAGAGGAAGACAAAGGTGCCTTGTTTTGTGCACAAGGCATCAGTTACTGAAATCTCGCCAAAGGAGGAAGGGATATTCAAGACCTGATGTTGGGTTATTGAAGAGGTAGGTTTTTGAGAATTAGAATCTGTAAGTGGTAGCTCTGAGTTTGTTTTGTTTTAATATTTTATTTTATTTTATTTTATTTTATTTTATTTTATTTTATCAAGGTGGGGGTTTCACTATGATTTGATGTGTAAATATCTTCCCTCTTCCACTGTGGTAATATCTTCTACTGATGATGATGATATCTAAGCTGGATTTGACAGAGGACAACATTCTAGTGTTACAGTTATTCACCTAGTTTTTATGAATTTCAGGACAGAAGAAGGTGAGTAAAGACAAATTTACGTGTCAGAGAAAATTTTGTAGTACTTTGAAGAGAGAACAGAAAAATATTGTAGAGCTATACAAGAGCAAGGTAAAGATGAATGCAGAAGTCTCAAAATGAGTTTGTGTAAGGGCATGCTATGGTTTATACATTGTGTCAACTTGAGAAGTCTATAAGCTTAAGTAAGGCAGCAGCTCTACATACTGGGGTATAGAGCACAAGCAGTTACCTGGCCATTGTGTCAATTTGAGAAGGTCAAAAGTTTAACTGAGAGAGGAGGGAGCCAGGGATCTTACTTTGTAAACATCCTCATCCTGTGCAAAGGAAGGCAAGGATGTTTGTGGATGCTACACCTACCCTGGGGGAGTGGGGTGTCCTGTGTACTATATAAAGGAGGAGAAGAGGCTTGCTCTTGCCCCTTTTACTTTGCTGCTTTTGTTCGGCTGCTGCCTTGAAGTGCTGCCCCAGTGCCATGCCACCCTGCCTTGGAGCCAGCTGATTGTGGACTGAAACCTCCAAAAACTGTAAGCTAAATAAACCTTTCCTTCCCTAATTTTGTGTGTCAGGTGTTTTGTCTCAGCAACGAGTAAAAAGTAACCAAGACAGGGCATCACACAGCTTTTAAAAATGATTCACTGGAAAAAGGAATGTTGCAAAAATTTTAGAATCTCCACTATCAATTCTTTATAATTTAAATAGGAATTTATGTTAATATACAGTATGAATTTTAAATCACTCAGTTTAAATAAAACTGTTTATAAATATTATGTGAATAAATATTCTTAAATTCTATTATAGCCACAATCAATTTCTCAAAAACAAAGTTTTTCTGACATCTACAATCCTACAGTGTAAATTAAAGAAACTAAATATAGAGACACTTGATTCAGACATTATTAATTAAAAGATATTCCTTGCCTGGTCAGCTCACGTCTATAGCAGTTTACAACTATAGATTTTATAAATTTTTACATATCACAAATCTAGATTTGGTCCATGAATTCAGATATATCTCCTAAGAACATTGATAACCTTTAACAAACATTATGAAATGAACAAGTTATAATTTACTAAACATAATTAGTGTTGTGATGGTTGATACTTTGTGTCAATTTGAGAAGTATAGAAGTTTAAGTGACTCAGCAGGGAGTCAGGGTCCTTACTTTGTAAACATCCTCAGCCTGTGCAAGAGGAGAGCATTGAGGCAGTGTGAGGGCTACGCCCACCTGGGGCAGGGACCTGCTTACCATATAAGGGAGGAGAAGAGGTTGCTCTTCCCCCTTTTGCTCTGGCTGCTTCTGCTGTCTTCTGCTGCCTTGAACTGTTGCCCCTGTGCCAGGCCACCCTGCCTTGTAGCCAGCTGTTTATGGACTGAATCTTCCACAGAGTGTGAGCTAAATAAGCTTTTCCTTCCTTAATTCTGGGTGTCGGATATTTTGTCCCAGCACCGAGAGAAAAATAACCCAGACAAGTGTCTATTATAAATTCAAATAAAGTGCAGGAAATATTATAATACACCTTAACTGAATGACCAAGATTCTGTGAGGATCTTTTATTCTATCATTTTATCTTTCTGCATTTCATAATAATTTATATTCTGCATAGAATTTTGCCAACACATTAAACTTACCAATTCCTTTTATGAGAACTGATGGGAAAGTTTTAAAACTCCTAAGCAATTGAGGAAACATAGACTGTTAGCCAGAATTACCAGAGTGTGAAATTCAAATCTCTGGCCTTGGACAAGTGACTTAAGCCCAGAGACACTTGGACTCTTCATTGGAAAGTGAGGCTATCTGACCTTGAGAGCTGTAAAAGGATTTGAGACACCCTGTACTGTACCCCACCTAAGCCACAGTAGTATTTGACAAATGGCAGCTTTCTTTTTCACTTCTTTCTGCCTTCGGTTGTTCTAGGTTCAGTCTCAAAAGTGCAATGATTTTCTTTCTCAAGCATGAGTTATTAATCCAATCCCCCCTTGTTTTAATCCTTTAATAAATTGTTAAACACCCATGCAAGAAAAGTCATTCTAGTAGCAATTTTCTCTCAGGTCCCTAAACACAATTCAAATCCTGGTGCATTTTTGCCAACAAATACCTTTCTCTGTGACTGAAGTGGGGGTTCCACCATCACATTTAAATTACCAGAGAAGGAAAATCTTCTGGGTTAAGTGTGGTTGAAAAACACTTTTAATAAATAATTGTTTGCCATGTTTAATGCATCTTTGCTATCTCAGTACAGGTGAGTTCTGGAGGTGTTTCTCTGCTAAATTCTATATTGTTAAGATTTCACTGCTTAATTATTTTTAAATCCACCATTGGTGCCATTTATGCTCAAAAGTATAACCTTCAAAAAACAAAACAAAAGTATAACCTTCATCACCCCTTGAAATCTGCTAAGGACATTTAAACTTCATTCTATGCCCATGTACAAATAAAAACCTTTACTAAAATTCACAAAATCATAAGAGTTTATATTTAAATGGTTCAACTCTGGTTCTAGGCTTCTATTTATCCACATGCAATGGCTACCCCTCATGAGTCTCAAGCCTGTACCTAGTTTCCTCTAAAACTACACCATTCCTGTGAGACATGTGCGCAAAGTAGATTTATTTACAGATGTGTAGTTAGGGAGGTTTACGCTGAATCAATGTCAACAACTTCCCATAAGACACAGACAGCCAGATTCTCTAAAATCCTTTGTCTGCTATGCCAGTTCTCGTGGGGGGCTTGTTCTGTAGACTGCCTAAACTGCGGCTGTATCACTCAGGCCTGCTCATTCCTACCCCGTTTTCTCCACTTTTTTTCCTTTCAATTCAACCCCTGCAATTTTTCTAGTTTTCTTAAAGAGACCTTTCCTGCCTTCCATCAGAGTGCTTTTGTGTCTTACATCACAGAATTCCTGAGTAAGCAACAGTCATTAAACTCCCTTAGAAAGCAGAAACCAGCCTCCTTTGCAAGAATGCACACTCCAAACAGTTTGCTCTTTGCAGTGGGTACTATGAAGTCTCATCAAGATCCTCGTTCATGACTGAGGAATTCCTTCTCTACTTATGGGGAACGTTGCCATAAACCCTGTTCAAACAGTTCAGAAATCGGCTCCTGTGGAAAGAATGTCCTTGAACGTGCCCAAGGTGAGGATCCTGTTTTAGGAGCAGCTCACATCTAATGACTGGTCTACGTCACTGCCCATTGCTTATGCTCAGATTCTTAGATGGGCCCTTTCAGACTCAGGCTTCCCCGTGGGATCTGCTAAGGGAAACGAGGTCATTTTTGTGATTATGTTGCAGTGCTGATTCTCTCCCTACTGAATCCAACTTTTCTCCCTTAAAGTCCCAACTTTTGTATCTTCCCTCTAGCCCCCAAATTCCTTCTGTAGTGATCCTAGCCCTTGTGGAAGTACTAGGAGCTTGGGACTTTGGTAATTGATCTGATCACGAGGCTCTGTTTCCCTTGTCAAAAAAGTCTTGGAGCGCTCCTTTGCCATGTTTAGACACAGTAAAAAGCTATTGTCTTCAAACCCGGAAATGGGCCCTCACTAGCAGGCTACCTGACATTGGTCTTTCAGACTCCAGACTGACAGGGATAAGACTGTGTTGTTTATAAGCTAACCAGCCTGTGGGACTGTGCTACAGCAAACCAGGTGGATTAAGACGCTTCCTCTCTGTTTCACAATTGTTAATGGAGAGACTGACTTTTTTTTTTTTTTTTTTTTTTTTTTGCTGCATCGGGGATCGAACTCACAACCTCACACCTGCCAGGCAGGCAGGTGCGTAAGCCACTGAGCCAAACTCCAGGCCCTAGTTTTTTGAGGCAGGGTCACACTATGTAGCTCAGGCCGGCCTTGCCCTTGCATTGTAGCCCAAGCTAGCCTCAGATTCACAACACTCCTCCTACCTCACCCTCCCAAGTGCTGGGATTAAAGGCATGCGCCACCACGCCTGCCCAAGAGACTGACTTCTAATAAACTTCCTGAACTGAATTTTTATGTCACAGTATGCTTTTCAAACAACCCAAACCACATTTATTTATTCATTTAGTTAACAACTATTTATTAGTTTGAAGTGTGTAATAAGACAAAGTAGTAACGTTTAGAAGAAAAAGGAAAACTATTGTGAAAAGACCTAAAAAAAACAAGATGATAAGAAGTACAAAAGGACTTAATGAAGTTTCAATATTTAATAATAAAAGTTTTAATTGGATCTTTATAATTTAATTTTAATTGGCTCTTCATAATATAAGTTTAGAAATAGAAGATTAAGTGACCACTGATGGAAATAAAACTGTTATGAAATTATCCAAATAAAGAAGATTTATTATACTCTGGGAATATTTCTCTACAGCAGCCAAAATGCTTTGCATTTCCAGAAGCTTTGAGGTATAAAATGTTATACTTTCATGAGGCATGATTTTCGGTTCATTGGTTACAAGTCTAAATACTCTTCTCATGTTAGTAGAGATGCAAATGATAAATGCCTGATTATGAAAACTAAGACTATTCTAACAACCTATTTGAAAAATGATTCCCAAAAGACATTGGCTGTGAAAACCATTGAAAGTTATTTCCTTGGTTTTGGTCACGGTAGGTTCACATCTGGCATTTGGTCAATCACTCATTAAATATTAATTAGCATTATTTATGCAATTTCAATGCTCTCTTACCCTTTTGATGGAAAAAACTGAAAGCAAAAGAATCTTCAAAGGATATTTAAGTTCTTTTTCACGATCTGTAGGTTGCTTATTCAATTTGAATTTTTTCTCATTTCCCTTCACATTAAGCCTCAAAAAGAAGCAGTGAATTTAAGAAATGGCCTTATTTCTCAGCATGCAATTTCCTCCCAAATAAAGTTACCCAGTTAATTTCTATTAATACATCAAACAAAGTGCTAAGCTATTTAACATTTCTGAGCCTATAATTTGCTTTTTAAAATATATACAATATTTTTCAAATATTGTAAATCTAAAACTAAGGTGTTTTATAAACACAAATTTATGGTCTAGCAATAGCTAAAAATAGCCCCAAAATTTGACTTTTAAATATGTTGCTCTGATAAAGCACCATGTCTACCAGTATCGCTGAGCTGTGGACTCCGCAAAGAATGACTCTTGTAGGGTTCCTCTCGTGGTGCCTGACAGCACGTGTTTGTTGAAAGTCACTGAGTGCAGAAGTAGAAAAACAAAGTTGCCGGTATGTAAAGATGCATAATGGGAATCATATAGCGGAATGAAACACCCAACATACTGCATGTCCGATACGAGTTCGTGTTCTCTAAAAATCAAAGAATGAATTTTAGGAACCACAGAGGTTAAGAGCAGAATATATTTATTGAGAGAAAGAAAGCTTCTGTCTGAGAGAGAGGCAGAAGGGGTCTTGAGTTGGTTGCCAGGGATTCTGTCGTTTCTAGGGACTTTGATAGAGTAAAATTGTGGGGGTGGGAAGGGTTCAAGGTGGGGGAAAAGGAAACTCGAGGTGGGCATGAGGTGGGACTATGATTAACCAGTAAGATTTAACTGCTCAGGTAAAATTGATTAAATCAGGAACAAATGGGGACGCCAGTCACGTAGAAAGTGGGCATTCTTATGGAGCAGTGACTCTCCTCAGGGAGTTGACAGTGACTTCAGGCTTTCTCAGGGTGATAGAGACCTATTTAGAATGTCAGTTTTTAGGATATGGGCGCCTTTGTTTGATCTTTTGTCTTGAGAGCTGGCCCACAGCAGGAGGTGTCTATCTCTCCCAGTTACAAGGTATCTGGGTTTCTGCAGTGGCTCCGTGGAGGACCTAGCCCTGTCTCACTGCCTATAATATTTCTAACTAACTCAGCTGCCTGTAACAGGAAGATCAGGGAGCAGATAGCCAGGAGGATCACAGTCATTTTAAGTATTTTGCTTGACTAAAGAATAGAAAGAGGATTGGAACTGTTACACTCAATTCAAATGAAATCAGGAAATTGGCATTTTACAGATAGGGTCAGGGAAGGGCCCGCAAAGAAGAGATGATGACCCTGCTTGTCCCACTTCTATCCCTATGGAATAGGTTTATAGATTTTTACCGTAAAAAAATGGATTACAGGATACTTTAGGGAGAGATATAAGCAAGCAGATCTGTTAGATAGAGTCAGAAAATAAGGGAAAATAGGGAAGGAACTTTAGATATCTTGTTCATTGTTCAGGTTATGAATGATTGAACCGGAGCATATGAATAACATGGCCTTTGAGAAACTAAAGGAGACACAGCTCTGGTGACCAGATTGATCCATAAACAAAAGAACAGTGTTAGATTTCATGCCTCCCAGGGCTGGCCTAGGGGCTGGTAACTTTCCACTGAGTCATGGGAAAGGCTTCATGTTTTAGGCGATCTTTCTAGGTGGGGTATGATAAGGGTTAGTAGCCGCTCTCACTGCCAGAGACATTGCAGAGCTGATTTACTATTTACCTTGCCCCTGGCCCTCGCAGCGGTAAGCTGGGGGTAAGAGGAAGGTGCCTCCCACACAGCGTTGGCAAAGGAGGATGGAGTGAGAAAGAGGTCACAGACAAAAGCAGAAGATTCCAAGTGTCCTCTGCTTTGAGGATACCTGTCCTATTGCAGCACAAGGACAACACAGTTGACGGTTATGCAGTGTTAATCTCCTTTCCACCTGTGGTGTGGAGCTGGACTAGGTTTAGGTCGCTCAGGAAAGGGCAGCAGCCCCACAGCCCTGAATGCCATTTGCATAAAGGCTGTGTGGAGATCTGGGTTAACAGGGCCTTAGGGAATTTCTCAAAGTGATGTGTGATCTAAAACAATTATTTCCAATTCAATATTATTCAAACACTGCTATTTTCTATTTTGAGGCCTCTACTTAGAAGCTTTTCTGTTTCCTTTTTTCCTTTTGTTATCATTGTTTTGAGACTTTGGGGATCGCAGACAGGGAAAGGAAAATCCACATGTTTCTTATGCTATTTTGGGTGGAAATATGGAAGAAAAAGCAAAAATAAAACCAAACCACTACGTGTGATTTATCATTTCATTTATATTCCTAAAAACATCTGTTCAGACTCAGTGTGTAATTACACCAATGAAAAGAGGGATCGCTGGGCCATGGGTATAGTAGCTTAGCAGCACAGTGCCTGCCTGGCAAGTACAAGGTCAGGACCAAAAAAAAAAAAAAAAAAAACCGAAAAAGAAAAGAGGACACTTTATTTAACATCAATGCCTATTGATACAAGTAACTAGGGTCAACTTGTATGGACATACCACCAATTTTCTTTGTAATTTATTACTGAAATTGCAATTAGCAAATCTATTATATTCCTTTCCTAACATATGTTTGAGTTATGTTGGGAAGAATATGTGAATATTCTATTCTTTTAGAATATTAGCATCCCCAGAATTTGAAGATTTATTTTGGAAATATTACAAAATCTATAGCCTAAGCTACTTGTAATATGCTAGAGATTAACAAGCTTCAAGGTTATCACAGTATTTGCTAAAGAGGGAGGCACGTAGTTCAGATCTTTGAGAGTCAAAGCATGCAAACCTAATACTTGGGAGGTAATCAAACTTAAGCCTTCAGGTTTCATTTTCTACAAAGTCACTATGAAAGACTTTTTATTAAAGATTAAGAAAACTGTATAAAGGACCAGTTTCTCATTTTCTTCCTCTTTCCTGATTATCTGATTTTGAAACAAGGTTAAGATGCCAAATCCAAGCCGGGCGTGGTGGCGCACGCCTTTAATCCCAGCACTCGGGAGGCTGAGGTAGGCGGAGCGTTGTGGGTTCGAGGCCGGCTTGGGCTACAACGCGAGCACAAGGCCGGCCTGAGCTACATAGTGCGACCCTGCCTCAAAAAAACCTGGGCCGGGAGTTTGGCTCAGTGGCTTAAGCGCCTGCCCTGGCAGGCGTGAGGTTGTGAGTTCAATCCCCGGTGCCAAAAAAAAAAAAAAAAGATGCCAAATCCACTGTTGAGAGATCGTATAGAGTGTGATTTGATTCTGCCATTTGATACACTGGGCAACCATGGAGTAGTCCTTTAACCTTTTCAAAATTCGTATACACTATGTCAAAAAGGACCTTACTATGAGGTTAATAAGATCATGTCTGTGGAGCATCTTATGCTCCTCTATTCTCAGAATGATAAGCAAATGTGAGATTTTATCATTATCATTGACTTCAAAGGAAATTTGGCTTTCATAGCTCGGTGGAGAGAAAAAAGATAAGAACCTGGCTGGGGGTATTAAAATAAATGTCAGAGCTAAAAATTCAAGGAGAAACTGATGCGACACAGGTAGAAAAACCTTGTGTCATTGATATATCAATTGTAAGAGCCAGCTGGAGCAAGACTGAATCCTAAATAAACTATCAGAGTGAAAACATAAATTCTCTCTCTCTGTCTCTGTCTCTCCTTTCTCTCCCCCTTCCTGTGCACAAACACACAGTCTTTCAAATTCATCCCCCCACTATCCTACCTAATATATTACTCATCCCACCCACTATGTTAAATCCAAAAGCCGAGGATAAGTAAAATCACTCTAATTGTATTTCTGACTGGTTTTCTTAATGGAAGTGTTAATGGAATTTCCCTACATGTTTAATGTTGCATATATTAATGAAAAATATAACAAAGTACTTCTAGTAGATTAATCCAAGACACAGCTCTTTAGTCCTAAGAAGTAACATCTGTAATCTTCCAGTTTGAAATGGATGATAACATTAAGAGGAAAATCTTAACATTTTATGTTCCTCTTACTCCTATCGTTGTGTGATTAAGTGACACATTTTAAACATAGTTTAACGTTTGCATTTATATGAGCTCAACCAAAAGCCAAACAAAAGCCTTCATACCATATATAGTAGCGCTTTTCAAAACATGAATCAGTAAATGAGACATGTAGAAATAAATGGACAAACAGCAAATAAATAAATAAATAAATTTTTAAAAATGTATTGCCTGTGTACAGCCATTTGTCTTCCAACAGCACGAGTAAAGCCTAAGTCGGATACAATTAAATGGACCAAGGCTTTAACAGTGACTTTTGAACTGCTTGAATTAACAAAATCAATCCTCATAAGTTAAGCTATCAGTGATGTATGATACAATTAAGTTCCATAATCAAAAAACGCTACAGTGCGTGCAGTGTCACTTGTGCTATTTCTAACACTGAATTTTAACTACTGCTGGCGAACTCTTCCTGCAGGGCTGTGTAAAATTCCATCTGGCACCCGAGGCAGGAATGTTATGATTCGCGATTTCTTTTCTATTCTTCAATTTAGGCTGACATCTGGTGGTCCAGGGGAACCATGAGCAGTGCGACTGAATGTAAACCGATTCGCACATGCGGCTTTTTTCCAATTTTCCCTTTGTCTGTCTGAAGTGCCTGAAATTGCAACCAAACCAGTTAATTACATGGAAATTCACGTAGAATAACAATTTAAACAGCAGAACAGTAAGGGCGAAGAAAGTGACCTTCACGTGATGAATTATATACACGTAAGTATATCGAACTCCGAGGTGACTAAAAAGCATCAATAGAAAGCACCGTATATTGGCCAATTAGACCCACTCACAAAGGGGACTATTTAATGGCAACACACTGGGCATCATAATGGAGATGTGGAACACGTAAGATTTCTTTCTTTCTTTCCGCTTGTCAGGTTAGTTGCAGGGTGGGAAGTGAAGGGAATGAGGGGGAGGGGCAGAAGCAGCTACGCGCGCATAGTCAGAAAATGATGTTTAAACAGGCAGAAGGAAGTGTTTAAAAGCATTTATCCCCCCACCTCCCACTTTGGGAAGAAGGGGATACTTCCAGCAGTTAGAGGCAGTCCAGATGGCAAAACACACTGGGCCAGGAGCAGGAGCAATCCAATTCTGTCTATGCCTGGGATGATTCAAAAAAGAGAAGAAAAAAAGAAAGAAAAGAAAACCAGAATTTCTCATAGCTCTCATTCATTTACTATGGTATATTCCACTAATTTCCAAGTCATGGAGGAACAGAATGATACTTTGTCAGCCTTAGAATTTTCATACCATTTGTTCAATTTATCAGCACAATTAAAGAAAAAAATCTCTCATGATTTTTTTCTACATTCAGCACTTACGTATCCCGTTTTGTAGCATTTTGACCATGAAAAGACTTTATGAATTTACATGTCTAGGTTGAAATTGCTAATTGTTTTATGTTGTTCACAGGGATTGCAAATAGCACAGAAAAGAAATGTTTGCTTGGATTGACTTTGATCTACCTCCATCTCTATGAAGTGCTTTAGATTGATGGAAATATAGGCAAAGCTTACTCTGATGAAAATAAATAAATACAACAAAAGCAAATGAAAAAAAGAATTTAACCTAGTTCTTGAAAGACTGCTCTAAGTGTTTGGTTTGTTCTGTTTCCACTTAACCTTGTGACTCTGAAAAGGTTACTGGAAGGAGCGCCCATTATGATGGCACTTTTGAAATATGGCCAACGCCTCTAAAATGTGGACTTGGGCTGCCAAAACCTAATCTCATAAAGGTCACAGGAAAGTTCAAATGAAATTGCTCTTAGGTACTATAAGACTAAGTTAAAATGGGTGAACAAAAGGTAAACTGTTTCTACCTGGTCTTACCAATTCTTTCTCCCACTTTAAGTGTAAGGTTTAGTTTTAATCAGTAGGCCGTAAATCATCTCGAAAAGGGAGGGTTTTTTTTTGCTATTAATAAATTCATCACTATTATATAAACTTGGAAAGAAAGCAAAGGATGGATATATGTCTCATGTTGCAATGTGGATCTGAAATGTCTCTCAAGGCCATGTGCTGAAGGCTTGGTCATCAGCCTGTGGTGCTATTCGCCAGTGATGGAACCTTCGAAGGTGGGCCCCACTGGTGGGGACGTTGGGTCCCTGGGGAGAGGAGAGTGGGGACTCCAGCCCCTGGCTCTCTCTGCTTCCTAGCCTGCATGAAGTCAGTATTATTCTTTATCAAGAGCCTTCTGCTGTGATGTTCAGCCTCATCATGGCCCCAAAGTAGTGGAACCCACTGACTACAGGTTGAAACACACTCTGAGATTAAATAAACTTTTCAATCAGGTGATTTTCCCACTTATTCTGCCAAAGTAATGGAAAGCTAACTAAAAAGTGTTGTAACAAAATTGTACTTTCAGAGGATCTACAAAACACTACAGAAAATATCAAATAGAAAAGCAGTGCCATTCACTAGACTTCATGTGACTGTTGTACTCGTAAAGGAACAGGGCAGAGAAAAAAAACTTGTCCAGTGATTTTAGAAGTATTCAAAAATGTCTCTCAGAAATAACTTACATTGATTGCTAATGAAGGATATCTCAAAATTAGACACTGGATTTTGGTTTTGTGGTTTTCCTGATGTAAATATCTCTAATAAATCAATTTTAGAGCTATGTTTCACTTATTTTATTTTATTTTTGACTGGCATACAATGATTGTACTAGGTACAAGGTAATATTTTTGCTATATTTCTGCATCATATAAAGATCACATCAGGGTAATTAGCATATTGTGAGTCTCCTTTTGTCAGTATAATTTCCTTAGAAAAATATTTTTCATAAATATAACTTCCATTTCTTCTAGCTATACTGATATAGGTATACATTAGTGCTGTGTTAAGAACAAGCACAACTAATTTGCTGGAAACACAATAGAGTATCTTCATCTTCTTTATGATGGAAAACATAATGTAGTATCTTTAAATTACCACGTATTAGGCAAAGTTCGAAAGAGATTTCTCAGCTGTGCAGTTGTGTAAGTCCTGCACCCTGAGACCTCTGTGGCTGTAACCCATGTGAAACTCCCTCTCACCCACCTCAACGCCACTTCCCACTGCCACCGCTCCTCCCATCAGTGCTTCCTGCTTCTGCTGACAAGGCGATGCCAACAGAATCACAGAGGCCCACCAGGCCTCCTGACAACAACACTCCATATAACTTACTGCACAGACGTGTGGTTTGGACACTGGAGCACAGGGGCAAAAAACCTCATCCCGTTTCAAACTTAGATTTTCCTTCCTTCCTTTTTTTCCTCTCTCCCTCCTCACTTCCTTCCTTCTCCCTTCTTTCCTTTTTTTTTTTTTTTTTGTACCGGGAATAGAACTCACAACCTTTTGCCTATCAGGCAGTTGCTTACGCCACTGAGCTGAATCCCTGGCCCTGCTTTTTTGAGACAGGGTCTCACTATGTAATTCAGGCTGGCCTTGAACTAACTTTGTAGGCCACACTGGTCTTGAACTCACAGTGATCCCCCTGCCTCAGCTTCCTGAGTGCTAGGTTTAAAGGCATGTGTCACCACGCCCGGTTCCTTGCTTCTTTTTTAAGAAAACTGTTGCTTACTTAAAAACATCTAGGCATTAAACTACTTATATAGCTAAAACACATTTAGCAGCTAATTTTGTGACATGGTCTCAAGCTTTTAAATACACAGAGCATTCTGGGAAGGAAGCAGAGTTCTATAAAAAAAGTTCAGGATAGTGCTCAAACTGGATCAGTCCCTTCCTAGTGGAGCTGCCTGAGATCAGTGTTACATGAATACTTAGTTTTCTTAATTGGTCCTAGATATTGTATGTGTTAATTTAGTAATCCTATTGGAAAATCTGTTTCCTAGAACTATACAGACCAATTTTTGATGCTCATAAACAAATGATGGTAAAATAAAATACAAACTAGGCAAAATGTCAAGTCAAAAACAGTTATATTTACATATAGTAATTATATTACTGCCATTCTTTTTCTTGAATCTTGTATGAAGTATGATTTACAGATGTTACCAGTGATGAAATAAGGGAAAGTAAAAAGAAAGGAAATGACTGAATTTAGTGAGTCAGACCACCTTATCCACAGCTTCCACATCCAAGGATTCAACCAACTTCAGATTGAAGATATCTGGGAAAAAATGTTTCTGTAATAACCTGTGTTTTCTTGTTGTTTTCACCCTAGATACAATGACATAACACTATTTACATAATACACTGTATGGAGTATCATAAGTAATTTGAAGATGATTTCAACTATATAGGAGGATATATATATGTAGATATAGATATAGATATATGTGACACATGAATACTTTGCCATTTTATATAAAAGGCTTGCACATCCACACATTTTAATGTACTCAGGGTTTCTAGAGCTAGTCCCTCGTGGGCACGTAAAGATGGCCATACATGACATACTTTTTCACCTTGTCCCAAGATTCTCATAAGATTGTGAAGAGGGAAAGCCAAAAATAGTGTTTATCTGCAATAGGACTGTTACTAAAATGGCTTTGTAAATTTTTACTATAAGAAATGGAAATCTTGGTCATATTGCAGACACAGACCTGCTGTTGATAAAGATAATGACTAAAAATCAGTAATACAAGTACAGTGAAATAAAGTGGGATGTTTTTTATAGGTAAAATATTTTTAAATTTGGTTTAATGCAAAAATAATAGGGAATGCATTTAACTGTGATAAGGTATTATGTTATTTTAAAAGGACAAAACAGCTATTTGTTTATTTTGAAGTTCTAGCAATTAAACCCAGGGCCTTTGCACTGAGCTATATGTATGGGGTATGCTATGTCCCCCCAAGTCCTCACATACTTTTGATGGGGCTGAGTCTGACGCTTGTGATCAGTTTGTTGTCTAGCGCCAGGATTAATGATGTGACTGCTACACCCACCCAGGGGTGGAGCTGAGATACAGTGTCAGGGAAGGCGGGTCTTCCTCTTGCACTTCCGTGCTTCCTCCTCTCTTCCGTTTCTCTCTCTCTCTCTCTCTCTCTCTCTCTCTCTCACCAGCATGGCTTGTGCCTTGCAGCTTGCAGCTGCCATAAACTGTAGCCCCATCATGCCACGCTGTCTTGGAGCCAGCTTAAGTATGGACTGAAACTCCCGAGAAACTGTAAGAATAAACCTTTCCTTCCCTTATTTTGGGCATCAGGTATTTTGTCTCGGCAACGAGTGAAAAGTAACTAAGACACTATATTACTAGATCTTTATTCTTAAACTATGTATTTATGTATTTATTTACTTTTTTTGAGACAAGATTTCACTAGCTTTCTCGGGCTGGCCTGGACCTTGGAATCACTCTGCCTCAGCTTCCTAGAGTGCTGGGATTCTGAGCATGTACCATGACACCTAGCAACACTGATTCATTTTTAATGAAATGTGACCTTTTAACAAATGAAGTTCAGTCTGATATTCTTGAGAATACAGGGCCATTCCAGCAAACTTAGTGCATTTTCTATAGCTCCTGCAGTGGACCTATTATATGTTGCAGATCTAACCTCTGTAGACACTGTCTCGGGGCAGGGCTCTTGCATGAGTCTGCATCTGGATGTCAGGCCCCTGGTGTGAATCGTCTTAGTGAGCAGGTTCCACTTCCAGATGGTGAGCTTGAGCAGACAGTGAGATTAGAAGGCTCTCTTGTCAGGCTGCTGAAGTTTCCAAAGAAGGTCAATTTTTTTTTTTTTTGGCACTGGGGATCGAACTCACAGCCTCGCACCTGCCAGGCAGGTGCTTAAGCCACTGAGCCAAACTCCCAGCCCTAGTTTTTTGAGGCAGAGTTGCACTATGTAGCTTAGGCTGGCCTTGTGCTCACGTTGTAGCCCAAGCCGGCCTCGAACCCACAACGCTCCGCCTACCTCAGCCTCCCGAGTGCTGGGATTAAAGGCGTGCGCCACCACACCCAGTGGAAGGTCCAATATTAATGTTCCACCTAAGTCATAGCTGGGTGAATGCTGTGGTCATGGCTGCAGAAATTTCCTAGGTACAGGGGTAGTATCTGCTCTCTTTGTTGAAAGGCAGGGGTTTTGCCATTATTGTTTTTTAATTTTTTTTTTTACCTGCATAGTGACAGCATAGATTGGTTTGCATTTATTTATGTCTGAAAGCCAGAGCTTCTCCTGTCCAGCTGTCTGGGGGTCCAGAAAGCATTCTGCATGAAGTGATAAAGCCGCACTGAACTTTCCTCCATTCATTCCTGGTCGACTTTTCTTTCTCTTCTGTCTTATTCCTAGTTGTCTATATGGCCCCACTGTGGGAACAAGGGCCCAGAAATGGAGGCAACCAAAGGCAGATTGAGATTTCCCAAATGTAATAGTTGAATAGCAACAAATAAGCTTGCTTTACACATAAGTGGCACGATTTGCAAAATGTAAGAGATTATTTGTTTCTGGGAATTTTTGTCATCGGAGTCATTATTTGGGTGAACAAATATCTTTGCAGAAGATAAATTAAATATTGGTCACATTGCCAGACATTGGAGATAAAAAGGTGACTAAAATTGTCTTACTATTATTACATGGCAGGACAATGCTTTAAAAGAAATATACAAAACTGAAAAATGAGAAAGGATGGACCTGTCTAGTCAAAAAGAAAATCACTGAAAGGGAGGTTTAAGGAATGAGTGCATTCAGCAGGTGAAGAGAAAGGCACATTGGGAAAAAAAGAATGAAAAATCACAACCCAGTGGAAATATCAAAATGTAAAATAAGCAAGAGGTAAAGCCAGACATGAAGAGATAGATGATTGCATAAATAATTTAAATTTTATCTCATACATTTGCAAAACTTCTAGTAGATTTTGAGCAAGGAAATAGTAAGAACAAATACCCAGTAACTTAGAAGATTGATTTGAGTCCTGGGAGCTGAGAAACCAGTTGGCATTGATGCCACGAGCGAGGTGAGAGGCAGAAGGGTTAACAAGTTAGAAACAAGCACCATAGATGAGCAGTATGTCGAAAGAAATCAACATATTTTTAAGAGTGGGGATTTTTCTTCTGGGGAACAAACGTGAATATAGCACCAGGGATGCATGCCTTGGATCAGCTGCCTATCAAATTGCAGCAACTGAGGACGCATGATGCCCAAACACGTAAGCTCACGAGGCAGGATGAGAATGCAGGGAAGAGAAGAGTCGCCTGGGTTGAGCCAGTGGAAACTCAGCAGTGAGAAGGCATCAAAGGCACCATGTTGTGCAGAGCTATTCAGAAGCAAAAAGCACCTACTGCCCAATTGCTTGGCTGCACTGCTGCACTAAATATTTCTCAGATGATCACAGTCATCATTTCTCTTATTTAATTTTAAAGTTCTAGTAGTTCATGGTTCACTTTATTGTGTCCCCTTTTTGATGAATGAGAGAATAAAAATAATCCCTATCAAAGCTATTTCCTCCCAAGTTGAGTGTGTGACATGGTGTTGGGTCTTTTTTTTTTTTTTTCTTTTTGCATTAGCATTGTTCAAGAATTTTTTCCTAAGAATTAACCAATAAATAATTTGAAGCAGCCATTCTTGGACTGTAGAGGGGGAGAACCAGGCCTTACCAGGAGGTAGCCCCCACCTGGAAGCCAGCTGCTACCAGAGTAAGGGCAGCCACACCCCAGCCTCTCCTTGTAAGTCTGCACCATTCACAGACTGCAGAGGGGAGAGAACCAGACCTCACCAGGAAGCAATCCCAGTTGGGAAACCATTTTCATTATTTTGTTGGGTTGGATTTTATTCTCTTTTGTTTTGCTTGATTATGTTAAATCTGAAGGCATGAGCAGCTAATTGAAAGATAGCAAGTCCTATTATGGTGGCCATTTTGGATTTACTATGGGCTTGCTTTGAAGTCCCTTATTGCATTTATTGTTTTGTTTTAATTGTTTCTATTCTATTCTGTTCTGTTTGATTTTTACTATGTCTGGAGGTATCTGCAGCTACTTGAAGACAACAAAAAGCATTATGGTAACTATTGTTGGTTTTGTAAGGTTTTGAAGTTCTGTATCACTTGTACTGGTTTATTTTGATTGGTTTTATTCTGTTTTATTTTCCTTGGTTTTATCCTCTTTAAAATAAAAAAAAAACAATAATTTGAAGCAACATTTTCGTCAAAATCACACAGATAAATTATTGAGGAGAATGCAGATCACCATAGGGCTTGGAACTAGTTGAATGTGAAAGATCAGTTCTCTACATGTTTATTCCTCTGTGCTACTTGAAATGCATCAGTGAAACATCTTGAATTTGTTGCATTGAGACATTTTCCAAAGAACAAATTACTTAAGGTTTTTAGATGAAAATTAAAGTGTTTCAATGCATTCCTGGTCAATCATATTGAGAGTAAATACTGTACTATTTTGTCATATTCTAGTACCCTTAGGGATCTTAGCAAATAATGCCCATCATCTCTCTCATGACCAAATGTATTCTTGGTGACATTAGAAGGCAAAAAGAATAGGGCCTGGGATTTAGCTCAGCAGCCTAAGTGCCTGACTGGCAAGTGTAAGGTCATGAGTTTGATCTCTGGTACCAAAAAAAAAAAAAAAAAAAAACCAAGGCAAAAAGAAGAGGTGGCTTTTGGGTTGAGGTTGGAAGGACTGGCACTTTATGGTTTGGAAACTTTCTCTCCTTAATGCAGTCACCCCACTATTCCTACCATTTAAGGCTTTGTTTTGGTTCAAAATAAGAATATACCTTTCTTAATTTGATACTTGATTTCCATTTCAGCAGTGCTATCGTTCTGTCATACAGCAGCAGTACTGACAGCATTTGCATGTAATAAGCAGAACTCTGCTTTTCATTCCCCAAACCCTGCTTCTAGTGTGGGCCCTCATTACTGCTTATTTACTACAGTAACTTCCTGACTGGTCTCTTCACCTTTAATCACTTCCTTACTTGAATCTCATCACTCCACCTGATGGCCACCATCCTTCCAAAAAGATTCAGACTCTCAACTCTCCTTTGAAAAATAATGTATTTTAAATTCTTTAGATTAAGTGTTTGCACCATGTTCAGTTTCTTTACAAATAAGTTGTTGAATATGATGAAAGCTAAGGACTTTTCCTGATAAACTGCAATTATATTTATACTTATATGAAAGTTGCAAAAATTTTCCAGCTGATTTGCAGACATCTGGAAAGAAACATACATGGAATTAAGAACTTCTACATTACGTTTACGCACTCAACAACTCAACACATGTTAGTGCTCTTGTATTATATAGCAGTCACTATTCCAGATGCAAAGGATAGAGCAGTAAACAAAACAGATAAAATTTCTGGGCTCACTTAATTTATATTCTAGAGTGAGAGGCAGACAATAAAAGAAGATAAAGAAAATATATAGGACATGAAACCATAATGGGTACTGCAGAAAAAACAGGAATCGTACAAGTGAGAAATTAAATAAACAAGTTAGGAAAGTGGGTTTTGAGTCAAAACTTGAAGGAAATGAATGATTTAGCATCTAAATCAGCAAGCGCCAAGGCCCTGGGGTGAACATGATTAGCAAGTTTAAAGAACAGAAACAGTATCGTCAGCACTGAGATGACTGAATGAGGCAAGCATCTTGGAAGACACAGAGTGATATGAGCTCTCTAAGTCACAGTGAGCACCTTGGTGTTTATTTTGAGTGAGACATCAGCCTTCAAGGTACATTCAGATTTCTTCAGAGTCTGATTCCAATCAACTTTTCATCTTCATGGCCACTACACTACAAATTATACACCCTAATCTTTTTCAATCTTCAACATAAAAATTAAACATATATATATATATATATATGAATCTTGCACACATCTATTCATATTTTAAGGGAATATGTAGACATGCACATGACATATATTGCCCTGGTGCTATCTGTGAACTAGATGTTTGTCTCCCCCAAATTCCCATGGGGATAACCTAACCTCCAGTGTGATCTTATTTGCAGGAAATTAGGATTAGAATAAATCCTAAAGTAAAGCCCCCATACTAGGATTAATGCACTTTTAAAAACAAGAAAAACATACCTCTCTCTTCTGGTGTATCCCGCAAGGAAAGAATAGGTGAAGACACAACCAGGAAGAGGACCCTCACCAAGATCTCAATAAACTTGGCTCAGTCTCTGACTTCTATCCCCAGAACTGTGAAAATAAATATTTCTGGTTTAAGTCACTTTCCATCTTTCTTCGTACTAGTAGCCTGGCTAAGACATTTGGTAGTAACTGACAATTATTTCATACAAACTAAAATTTTAAAATTAACAAAATGCAAAAGTGATATTAGATCGTTATGACTTATGAATCACACAGGAATTTAACAAAGTAATATTTATGACACTATTACCAAGGCAGAAAGAAATCATACCAGATAACCTATTTTCTAGTGACTACTATAGGAAAGATACTTGTCTTTCAAAACACTAATTATTAGAAATTAAACCTACCATACAGCATTGTGAGATCAACAAATAAACATTTCAGACTTTCATAAGTATTTATTGACAATCAAATGTGTCCTGGGTATCTTGCTAAAGGCTGAAGGTACAATAATACATCAATTAGATTTCACTCTACAATAAAGTGCTCAGTAACAGTGAGTTCATCCTTCTGCAGACTCACCGAGCAGTTCTGCTCTGAGCCAGTGTGGTGATCTCTGTGGTCACATGCCATCTGAGGCTACTGGGTGTAAAATGACTTCTTGAGCACGTCCAGCAGTTGTCAGCACTCTTGGCTTTGTGGGGTTTGGGGAGGCTCTGCTGGGAGAGTTCAACTCAGTTCCGTGTGGCCACTCAGCCTCCAAGAGACCAGTCTGGATTTCCTGGTGTGGCCAGGCACGTTTATCCCAGCAGTACTGGAGAGAGGAGAACATCCCACAATGCAAGTACTCATTAAACTTTTGCTTATATCATATTCATTACTATCGCTGAACAAAGACAGTCATGTGGCCAACTCAGTCGATAGGAGAAATGATACACACAGTGTTCATATGCACAGGGACAGACCAGGAACCATTACTAGAAAGGTCTACCATAAATAGTGTGTATTGTTGAAGGTCAAAATTGTAATAGACTCGTGATTACTGTAGTAGCAAAAGGGCAATGTAACATTAAAACAAACACAATCTTTTTGAAGAAAAAGCCAAAATGCACATCAAATCTTATAAAATGATTTTAATAAAGCTATTCTTCAGAGATGTACACTACTATGAATGCCTTCTGTTTATTGACTAGTAAGTGCTTCATATACATTTTTAAGTTTAATATTTGCAGAAAGTTTGCCAACTAGCAATTATTACCACCTTAATGTGGAAAATAATCTGAGGTCCACAAGGACTAAGTCACTTATCCAAAGACAAAACCTGTTGGATATAAATTCTGTACTCTGTTTCCTGTATTTCCCTTGTAATGGAAAGAACTTGGACTAGGAGTTAAGAAATAAAATGCATTCTGGATTATACAATACTCCTTCACTTAATCAAAGCTCCTAAATTTCTCTTGACTCCTTCCTCTGTACTCCTTCTGGCTGCTATCACATTAAAGTGTTACACCAACACTTTTTCAAGATCTAAATCTGCTAATGTTATTTCCCTTTCTTACAACCCTTTGATGGCTTTGCTATCATGAATGTTTTTCTTTTTCTCTCTCTCATACACTCACACACAACTCTTACAAGACTGCAAGAAGACCTGGCCCCTAACTAGTCTTCTAAATGCAGTGCTTCAGGCATAAACTTTCCTTTGACTATTAATAAATTGGTAAAATCAATCAATATATATTTTTGAGCACCTATTGCATACCTGTCCACGGTCTGAGGTATCCACCAGCAAACAAAAAAAAAGATCACTGTCATTAATACACTCATGATCTAGATTAGGAGTCAATACATCCACAAGTAACTTAGAAACTAGGCAAAAAGGTGCAAAGTTCCATGAACAGAAATTAAAGGAGAAGAGTAAAGTAGTGCTCAAGGATGGAATGGGGTAAGGTCAGAGCATTATGGAAAATAGGATAGTCATGCCAGACCTCACTGAGGATGTGGATCTGATGCATATGGAAAAGCTGGTAGAGGAGACAGCTGGTGGAAAGACCCTGATACACAAAGTGGCAAGCAAACTTGGTGTCCTCTGAAAATGGAAGGGAACATAGTGTGATGCATGCCGAGCAGATGAGGGAGAGACCAGTTTGAGATAGCTCACAGAAGTAATAGCAGAGCAGGTAGTGTCTTATAGGCCTCCCACCAGGAAGTCTTCTTGTCCTCTCCCTCCTTCATTTGGTTACTTCCTGTTCACCAATCTGCTCTCGGTTCAAGTCTGCTTCTTCTGGAAAGTGTTCCTGGTAAGGTCAGGTAAAACACTTACTTCAGGTTATGATAGCATAGGGTATCACCTTTGTGCTATTTAAAGCAAATGTGCTGTCTATTTTTGGCATGATTATTTTGTAATATTTGAATCCCAAGGAGGCTATAAGCTCCCTAAGGACTGGAACTATCTCTGCTTGTGCTTGTTGCACGACCCACAGCATGTATCACAGTGTTGAAACCCTAAAAGCAGGAGGTGACCAGTGTTGAATTAATCAGTAAACAAACCACATATTAAGCACCTGTGATGGACTGATGGAGCAGACCAAATTTAGACAAATCACTTCCATGGGCCAGACCTCCATTTCTGCTGTGTTAAATGGGTAATTGGGCAGAGCTCCCTCCAAAATTAATTGAAGACATAATTTAGTGCAAAATATATAGCATGTGCTCTAATTACTAATTCTTCAAGCACACTTCCAGAGAGGTATTGATTTTAAATACACTTTGTAGTGAACATAATTGCCCCCTTCACCATCAGCTCATACATTGGAGCCCTAAAAACCAGAACTTCAGAATGTGGTTATATTTGGTGATACAACCTGAAAGTGATAATTAAGGCAAAGGGAGGTTACTTGGATGGATGATAATATGACTGGTGTCTTTACAAGAACAAAAGAGTAAGACATGAATAATGCGGGACAAGGGGCACAAGAAGACACAGCAGGGCAGCCACCATCTCCAAGCCAACAAGAAGCTCCAAAAGAAGGCAAACCCACCGAAGCCTTAGTCATGAACTTCCAGCCTCGGTGAGAAGATACCTTTCTGTCACTAAAACTTTTGAGTCTGGCATTTTGTTGTGGCAGACTAACATTTCCTTCACAAGTACTAGAGACAGCTGTTTTCTGTTTCTGAATATAAAGTGTGTGGAAGCCAGTGCTCTATGCTAACAAGTAAAAAGTTAAAGAGACCAAAAAATCAACGGTTGTCTTAGAATTCAAAAAAGAGATGAAGTCAAAGGTCATATTACTGTGCCTAAGAATGAGAAGCACAGTCTCCTGGAGCCACAAGAAAGGATATAGTTTCCTGGAGCCAGTGACACACTAAAGCCACCATAAGAACCGGTACTCTCGTAGAGAAACCTGAACTGTAATCAAATCGCGGAAGGCTCAGTTTGGATACCTCTAAAGAGTTAAAAACACCAAGGTGCCCAGTTATGGAGCCTCCATACTTTTGTGCATAACACCTCATAAAAGAAACAAGGACAAGTTCTTAAAGTAAATACCAAAGAAAAATATCCCCATCCTTCTAGACATTTTGATACAAGTCAGAGCATCCGGTTCTTTGTAACAGGGCCAGTCATTTGGATAAACTGGTAACCAGAGCCTAACCTGTGTGGAGATTATCAGAGCTAACATCCAGATACCAACTTCAGCCCACCCCAGCTACCCCTGGCCATGTAAACAATGGGGAAAATTGTGAAACATTGATCAGGTTTATAGGATAGAGGCACAGGCTCCATAAAAACTGAACGCTGACTATAAAACTACACTATGCTTTCCCCCACACACACCTCACCACCGCATTACTAGGGATCTACCTAGAGTGGTTCCTTGTCCCTGGTTCCTTATGAGCAGATTTGAAATTTATTACAATAAAAAACACATTGCCATGAATCTCCCTCAAAATGCGCTCCCTCACTTGACACATACCTGCCCCACCATTCTCGCACTTTTTGAAGCAGCTCTGAAGGCCCTCTTTTCTGAGTGTCTTCAGGAGATGCGAACACTGCTGAGTCACACCCCCCAAGGAAAAGACAGGCTGGTAAAACATTACAGTGTGTCCTCCTTCACGATATTCACCAAGATCTTGTAGGGGGCGATGAGGCAACTTCACGGTTGCCGCCCTGCCTCTCCCTCCTGTGGGCATGCGGTGCGTCAACCTACATTTCCCATGATCCTCCCCTATCCCGCCAGGAAATGACAACAACCTATCCGTGCTCGCCACACCCCTGTGCGATGACAGCTTCCGTTCCCGCTTCTCTATAAGCTGTAAACACTTCCTCAATAAACGAGACTTGATTGGAAGTCTTCATCTTGTCTCCGTTTCTCTCTCCTCTTGCCCTGTCCCCCTCATCCCGTTTCTCCTCCAGGCGAGACCCACGAGTCGATCCGCGGGCCGGATCAAGATCTGACACCTTGGGTCTTCTGGCTCATTCCCAAAGTCAAAATGACTGTGAAAGGTAAGCGTTTTGAATCAGTTCAGGATATTGATGCCCCCCCAGGAGAGAGCAACTAAAGATTGATACAACAGAACTTCCAGAACTGCTTTGGCAAGTGTCAGGAATAATGGGATGAGCATGCTTAAAACCATGAATGTATTCTGAGGAGGGTTAATGGCAATGTGTCTTTTATTATAAGAAATTCGTTTTTTAAAATTTACACATTTATTGATCACCCCTTGTGTGTCTACCTATCAAGAGAATGATGATAAGGCACAGCAAAAGGGAAAAAGTACAGTTCAGAGCAACCAAGCAAGTATTAGCCCTGGACATGTCAGGGATGCTGGAGTTATCAGACCTGGAATTTAAAGTAACTGTGGTTGGTTTCTAAGAGCGCTAATGAATGGAGAACATGAAAGAACAGATGCGTGATGTGGGCCAAATGAGGAAATCCTAAGAAAGAATGAAAAGAAAAATGCTAGATGTTACATCCTAGCATTACCACACTGTAACAGAAATGAGGAATGCCTTCAGAGGGCTTGTGAGCAGTCGACTAGGTGAAGAAAGAGTGTAATCCTGAAGAGAGCTCAAAAACTTTCAAAACTGAAAAGCCATGATAATAGAGATTAAAGAAAACAAAAAACATAATGAAAAGACCTTGGGGCAAGCACAAAAGGTGCAATGTGTGCATAACAGGAATCTCAAAAAGGAAAACAGAGATAGAAAAGAAACAGAAATATCTCAAACAAAATGACCAAGACTTTTCCCAGATAAAAGTCAGACTTCAACCCACAAATCCAGAGATCACAGAGAATACCAGCTAGGTATAAATTCATGGTAAAAAAGGACACTTGCACATATTTTTTTCTAATTTCAAAAATATCAGATGATGATATATCCTGGAAGAAGCAAGAAGAGAAAAATGCCTAACCTGTAGAAATACAAAGATCAGAATTACATACAACTTCTTTTCATGAACCGTGTAACAAAGAACACAGCATAAAATATTTAAAGTATTAAAGGGGAAAAAACCACCAACCCTGAGTTCTGTACCATGCAGCATTTTCCTTTGAATGGGAAGGATAGTGGACTTGGTAACACACCCCATCATCCCATCTGCTCAGCAGGCTAAGGGCAGAGTTCTCCAACTCAGCCTGAGCAACAGAGAGACTCTGCCCCAAAATACAGAAATGAAAGTGAAGAAGAAATAAGAATGTCTCATAAAGTCAAAAATTGAAGGAATTTGTTGCCAATAGACCTGTCTTACAGAACACATTTTAAAAATTTCTTTAAATAAAAAGAAAATAATACAGGTCAGAAATTCATGTCTACATAAAGAAAGAGAAACATCAAAGAAGGAATAATTGAATGCAACATAAAAAATGTTTTAAAAATGTTTGTTTTTCTTATTTTTAATTGATCTAACCTAATAGTATGTTCAAAATAATAATAATAATGATAACATATTCAATTATATAGTTATGTATGCTGTGATATAAGTAAAATGAATGACAGAAAGGAGAAATTAGGATAGTCTTGTTATGAGGTCATTGCATTACCTGTGAAATGGTATGTATGGTGTCTTATTAAAAGGGATCATGGATTAGTTTTAACTGTATATTGTAAATTCTAAAAATAATTCAAAAATTAATAAAAGAAGGTATAGCTGATATGTTAAAACACAAGAGAAAATGAAATCAGAAATGACTAAATTAAAACTTCAAAAGGCAGAAAGAAAAGACAAAACTCATAACAAAAACCAAAGCAGTAAATTAAATTCAGTCACAAATGAAGTAGATACAGTATTAATACAATTGTATCAATAATCAACTTTGAACATCAAGTCTTTTCTTTTTTTTTTTTTTTTTTTTTTTTTTTTTTGCGGCACCGGGGATTGAACTCACAACCTCACGCCTGCCAGGGCTGGCACTTAAGGCACTGAGCCAAACTCCCGGCCCTGGTTTTTTGAGGCAGGGTCGCACTATGTAGCTCAGGCTGGCCTTGCGCTCGCGTTGTAGCCCAAGCCGGCCTCGAACTCACAACACTCCACCTACCTCAGCCTCCCGAGTGCTGGGATTAAAAGCGTGCGCCACCACGCCCGGCTTGAACATCAAGTCTTAATGCACCAATTAAATATAGATTGTGAAAGTGAATTAAAAAATCAAAAACTCAATTATATGTCATCAACAAGTAACTATTTTTGAATATTATACATAAAAAGATAAAAGTAATGGATGAAGAAAATATACCATGCTAACTCTAACCAAAAGAAAGCAATACTAGCTATATACATTTCAGACAGGAAAGTCTTTAAAGAAAGGCATTGTATCAGAAATAAAGGAGGGCATCACAGAGTGATAAAGAAATCAATTATCCAAAAACTCAGAACAATCTTGGCATCTAACAATAGAGTATCAAATGATATGAGACAAAAAACTGATAAAACTGAAAAGAGAAATTGAGGAAATTGACTAACACAGTTGGAGACTTCAGTATCCTACTACCAGAAATGGATAGATCCAACAGGCAGAAATTCAGTAAGCACAGAATTGAACACAACAGTATTATCAACCAATTGCTCATAACTGACATCTGGAATATTTCATCAGTAGTATATATATTCTCCTCGAAGTCACATTGAACATTCACTAGCAGAGCCCACAATCTGGGCCATAAAACACACTTCAACAAATTTAAAATAATAAAAGTAATGTAATGTGTGCTCTCAAACAGCCAATAAAATTATATTACAAGTTGATAACAGAAAGAAAACTGGAAATATCTTAAATTATGTAATTAAACAACATACGCCTAAATAATACATGAGTCACAGAAGAAATTTCAAGAGAAATTTAAAAGCATTTAGTACTAAATGAAAACAAAACGCAATTTACCAAATTTAGGGGATATACTGAAAGCACTGCTTAGAGGAAAATTTATAGTGTTGAATTCATTGCAAGCATACTAGAAAAGAAGATATGAAATCAGTAAGCTAAAAGACCATTTTAGAAAAATAGAAAAAGCAAACAAAACTGAATCTAAAGTAAGAAGAGTTTTTGTAAAAGATAGAAAACAATGAAATTTAAAACAGGATTAGTAGAGAAAATTCCCTTACATATTGAAAAGATAGTAAAAAAAAATACCATTAAAAACTCTATCCTGCTGGGGATATAGTTCAGTGGCACAGCACCCGCCTGGCAGGTGAGAGGTCATGAGTTTGATTCCTGATTAAAAAAAAAAAGACACCATATTTGATAACATAGATAAAAAGGGACCAATTCTTTGGAAGATATATGCTGCCAAAAGTTACATAAGAATAAATAGAATATTTGACCATCCTTGTACACGAAAAACAAACCCACTGAGAGAGAAATTATGGAAGCAACATCTTTTACAATAGCATGAAATATTTAGGAATCAGTCTAACAAAAATGAAATATTTAGGAATCAGTCTAACAAAGGATGTAAAAGATCTATATATTGAAAAGTACAATACTCTGAAAAAAGAAATGGAAGAGGATAACAGAAAATGGGAAAATATCACTTGCTCTTGTATAGGAAAAACCAACATTGTGAAAATGGCCATACTCCCAAAATTGTTATACAGATTTAATGCAGTCCTAGTCCAAATACTAATAACATACCTTGCAGAACTAGGGAAAACATTCCTAAAATTCATTTGGAAACATAAGAGATGTAGAATAGCAAAGACAATCTTAGGCAACAAAGGCAAGGCAAGAAGCATCACCATCTCTGACTTGAAATTATTCTACAAAGCTACTGTGATAAAAAAAAAAAACAGCATGGTACTGGCAAAAAACAAAACAAAACAAAAAAAGTAGACCTGAGGATCAGTGAGACAGATTAGAAGATGCAGACACAACTACAAAGACACTCAGTTACCTTATCTTTGACAAAGGAGCTAAACATGTTCACTGGAAGAAAGCCTCTTTAATAAATGGTGCTGAAAAAACTGGCTTTCCACATGCTGAAGACTAAAAACTAGACCCATGTCTATCACTATGCACTAAACTAAAATGAAAATGGATCAAAGATCTAAATATTGAAACAGCAACACTAAGTCTACTGGAAGACAAGGTAGGTAGAAATCTTGAAGACATAGGGATAGGCACAGAGTTCATGAACAAAACACAAACTATAAAGAAAGTACTTCAAAGAATCAACAATTAGGATCTCATCTTATTAAACAGTTTTTGCACATCAGAGGAAATCACCAACAGAGTGAAAAAGCAATCCACAGAACGAGAAAAAAAATTAGCCAACTGTCCTTCGGACAAAGACTTATACCTAGAACATATAAAGAATTGAAAAAAATCAGACTCCCCAAATTCAAACCCAATCAAAAATGGGCAGCTGAGATGAACACTCACTTCTCAGATGAAGAAATGCAAATGGCAAATAAATACATGAAGAAATGTTCAATGTCACTGGTCATTTGAGAAATGCAAATTAAAACAACACTGAGATTTCATCTCATCCCAGAATGAATGACTGTCATCAAGAAATCAACCAATAAAAAATGCTGGCAGGGCTGTGAGGAAAAAGGAACACTTCTCCACTGTTAGTAGGAGTGTAGTCTGGTACAACCACTCTGGAAATCAGTGTGGAGATTCCTCAAAAAACTAGGATTGGAGGTCCCATTCAATCCAGCTATTCCCCTTTGGGTATTTTCCCAGAAGAGCTGAAAACATCATGCCACAGTAGTATATGTGTACCCAGGTTCATAGCAACACAATTTGTAATAGCTAAATCTCAGAAACCACCCAAATGCGCATCAACTCCATTCCCTTTATGAATTCAACAACCCTCCCCATGGAATTTTGTAGAAATCATTTTCCCAATAATTTAAATCTAATATTTTAATTTTTATTAAGATTGGAAATATTAGGGCCAAAGGTTTGGCTCAGTGGCTTAAGTGTCTGCCTGGCAGGTGTGGCGAGGTTATGTGTTTGATACCCAGTGTCACCAAAAAAAAAAAAAAAAAAGATTGGAAATATTTTTGTTAACCAGCATTTACATTTGTTCAGAATGAATTTTTAATTATTTTTAAAATTATTGTTCTTATTGTTTTGTATTTTGATCTGAAAATAATAAATTCTATGAATTATTTGAGGTCCTAAATTGAAACATGGTTCTTTGAAAGCTAGATATTATACACAAATTATTTTTAATAAACTCAAGTTTTTACTGACACTAAATGTGAATACAAATCATGCTTTGTTTTGTAAACAAGTTTTTTTAAAAAATTTCTTCTTTGATAATACATAACTATTGCCTAGACAGCTAAATAGTCTCTTTTATTTACTATTAAAACATGACTTTAATACTATTTAGTATTAGCTTTGATAGTAAAGCTTTTAGTCACATGGCTAATTATTAGCATATTGATAATAGTTTCTATTTGAAAAGAAACAATCACTCCATTTCCTGCTGTATGAGAGGATTTGTAATGTCTTTAGGCTGACTTGCCTGACAATCACAGTGAAGCATTATTAGCCTGTTCTATTATTTCTTAAATGTGTTGTTTCTCATTTCTAGCCTTTATAGTACTCCCTGATCAATGTGTAAATTGATGTTCAGATCATTTATCTGGGTTACCTATTATGGAAACCAATTTTTGTCATTCAGATTTTATCTTTTTAGAAACACATTTTCTGCCATTTAAAAAAAATGTATGTATATATAATTTTTTCAGCTGTTTTATTCTCTGAAAATATCCATAAAAGTCAAAGGATAGCTATTCTCATTTTTTATGTTTAACAATGACATTACTAAAACTGCACACTTGTATGGAAGGTTAATTTCATTAAGTATCAGAAATTCATTACTGCTATCCTTATTATTACAGATTAATATCTCTTTAGAACAACAGCTTATGTTTATTTGACTCAAAATTATTATGAGATCCTAGATTGTATATTGATCTTGGGGAGAGAATATTTCAATCAGGTTATACTGAGAATACATTTGTTCTTTGTTACTTAGAGAAATCTTTGATGGATCCAGCCTCTCTGACAAAAAGAAGAAATGCTAAAATTCATTGTGTAACCATTAGAGGGGAATGAAGATTGTGCTGGGGCGGGGGGTCAACCATCCAAGGAACAAGGGTTGCTGGGTGGGGATGAAAGGATTGATTCCAGTTTAGCAGCTACAAGTTAGACATACAAATAATTTGGTTTTTTAAGTTTTTGAACTCTCTTAGTTACTTTTCTCTCTTTGCTGAGACAAAATACCAAACACCAAAGTTAAAGGGGGAAAGATTTATGTAGCTCACACTTTGTAGAGGTTTCAGTCCATAATCCACTGGCTCCAAAGCGGGGTGGCACATGGCAGTGGAGCCTGGCAGAGGGGCATCCCACAGGAAAAAACAGACAGGGCAAGGTAGCAAAGCAACAAGAGGGCAAGACAAGTCTTTTTCTTACAAGTCCTTATATTGTATCCAGATAACCAGGATTAAATCGGTGGCAAACCAATCAGCGGATTGATTTAGTAACTACCCCTCCCTTAATCCTAGCACCCTTAATCTTAGCATTGCACCATGAATTTATCACACACTCTAAATTCAGCCACTTTTGAAAAAGACCCACTTATGACTGCACGAGGCTTTGGGGGAACATCTAGACACAAGCCATAACACCAACTTTATTTCCAAATTGTGGTAAGAGAAGCCAGAATTCATTTTGGGAAATTTGCATGAACCTGTGGTGAATGGTCTTGGGAAGATTTTTAATTGGGCCAAGACATGGGCACTATCCAGTTCAACTTCTTATCATTTGTTGAATGTCTCCAGGCAATAAATATTAAAAAGGTAAACTCAAGAATGGATAGGAAAAAGTTATCTGTATTCCAGATACTTGAATAGATGTAGAAAGTTGGATCAATTAACAATAATGTTATAATTCTTTAACATACCTGATTGCAGTACCAAAAGAAAATACATTATAAAACTAGATCTGCCCAGATGAAAAAGGCCATGCTTTTTTCCTTTGCATAGGGCTACTTGGTAAAGCTAGTTTAATGTTTAAAATCTAACCACTGGTTCTGGTGTTTAAAGCTTAAACTTATTTGAATATTGCAATTTTTAAGAAACGTAAAAATCATTAACTATGAATTTTAAAATTACTCTGTACCACTGAGTTTCATAGGCAACTAAAGTAACCTAGATAATGGAAAAAATGGAGGAAAAAGCCCAAAAAGTCAGAATACCTAGTCTTATTCTTCAATTTTAATCCTTATTTATCTTAACGATGACTTCAAACTGTCAATTATGTTACTGATGTGAACGGGCAGCTGTAATTCCCCAGGTTACTTCCTAGATGTTTAAAGTAAAATTGAAAAGCATAACTACATTGCTTTCACACAACAAACTGAAAAGGTAGTATTCTGGCTACTAGGAAAATTTGCAGTGGCAGTAAGACTTGTTTGCTTACTCTTTAAAAGTAGAGTACTATAGGACACGGCTCCCTGTTCAGCTCCTGCTTACCCCAGAAGAGGTCTAACGTTATTCTAGAATCTTTATCCCTGTATAGAGATGATTAAGGGGGAAAACATAATTTCTCAATCCCGCTTCAGAGTTATTACTTCCCTTTACTTCAGTGTCACCGGTTTACCATGGCATAAGGTTATGGGCATAACATGGCACAAAAGCCAGAAAACAGCCTACAATTGTGATGACCTGGTCACTCCTTGGTTGAGCACCCTCTGGCTGCTAATAGGTCTTATGCATTGTTTCAAATGTGGCTTTCGGTCCTTCCAACATCTTCATCGAAAAATGTGAAAACCAGTAAGATGCATCTGTGATTCTCTGTGTTTATCCACTTGTCACCTAATACTAGGTTGTCACCCCTTGCATGTTCATTCCCTTCACTTGCAATGTCACTTAACCTTATTTTGTTAAGTCATGGTAGTTTTGCAATGGCAAACAGAAACACTGAAACGACACGCAGGATTTGGAGACAGATTTATTTGCGTTGATGGGCACAGATTGGGATCATTCCCAAAATATCAGGCCCTAATCTCTGATGGTCAAGGGCTTATATGGAATAAGCAAGCAGGAAGTACAGAGGCAGAAAGGTTTGTCAATTGAGAATTGGTTCTTACAATATGTGTTATAGCGATCAGCCACGCATCACAGTGAGCAGCCATTTCTAAGCAACAATAGTTAACAGGAACTGTAACAGAAACTATTACCTGGGCAACTAACAAACTGAAGTATACTGGCTGGGGCTAGGGAGCTTCTTCTGCTACACTTTAAATTTCTGTGTGGCCCTTTTTCTAATCCAGCGATATCATATTGCTTGCTGTATTTTCTCTGAACCATTTTTATATATCGCTGATTATCCTTCCATCAGGGAAACAGCCTCCTATGATTTTTGCTTATCAAGATTGGTGTGTTCTGGAGATTTTATTTATCATTTATGTACTTCCTATGTATTCAAAACAGTGTATATCACTCCAACATCACTTTTCAGCAGGTTAGCATTTCTATTTTTTGCCTCAAAAATCATAAACATGAAATATGAATGGGCTGGATATGAGGCCAGTAATAAACCAACTAACAGCTTTACTGTCTGCTGTTTTCTGACTCACTGACATAGCACAGCTCTGGAGTAAACTCAGTAGATTTACATAAAGTATCCTTCATTACACTCTCTTAGAAAATTTCACCTAACATTCAGATCTTACCTACAACTATAGTTAATAAGGATCAATATCTAACACCAGTAAGAAAATATTCAAGGAAAGTGAAATTTTTAAAAATATATAGCAAATGGATTCTCAGATATTTCCCATTGACTGTCCAGATTGCTATATGTTAAATGCTAAGGGTTTTTGTTTGTTTGTTTTTCCCTAAGAGACTAGAGAGAGTGCTTTGCAAATAGGTTCCCCATGCTTTAATCCTGTCACTATCCATGATAATAGAAAGGAACTTGTTACTTTACTAAGGGTCATGTAGTAGACCTCATTCAACTTGGGCTCTTCTTCTCTGCCTTTCATTACTTTTTAGCAACATCATTTCACTTTCCCATTCACTATTTTTTCATATTTAAAATGAAAGACTTGGAGTACTTGACACCGTAGTGTTAAAACTCCTATACCATGATTTTACTATATTTTATCTTTTCTGTTTCATCTCGCACTTGTAATTTTCTAAAAGCAAACACCCTGTTCTTCCCTGCACATTAATTAGTTTCATTACTATTTGCTGAATCTGTAAGGTCATATAATTTTAAAGTAAGTATGATGTTCATCATGAACAACCCTCATATGTAGAGAAAGTCCACTTTTACTATGTGTGTCAGTCATTAACTACACAGTTCACTAAAGGTTAATAGGGGTTCTCACTTACATGTCCAGTAGATTGTGTGTACTGATGCCCTTCCATTTACAATGGAGTTACATTTGTTTAAACCCATCAAAGGTTGAAAATGTATTTCATGCACCTAACCTAGCAATCATTATGGCTTAGCAACAGATTGCAGTAGAGAGTATTGGCTGTTTATCCTCTTGATTAGGAGTTGCCTCACTGCCACAAGAGAATATTGAAGCATATACTGGTAGTTTGGGAAAAGATCAAAAACCAAATTTTAAAGTACCATTTCTACTGGCTGTGTATTGTTTGGCAACACCTAAAGTAGAAAAAATCATAAGTTGAACCATAGTAACTCAGGGACCACTTGTATTGAGGAAATCAAGGGCAAATTGAATAGTAAATGATCAAATTTAAAGCTAATCAGTAGCAGCATAAGGATTTGCTCCCCTGGTCCTTCAACACAGCTACACATTTGTTTTGCTATACCATTTCCCTGCTTTGCTAAATTCCTTTCAATCTGCTAATACTCTCATTTGTTAAGAAAATTTTCATGCTTTACTTTCACATCAATGATTTATGGCCAATTTGTAACCATTTTTTTCTGCCAGACTATGAGATATTTTTATTTCTTCTCCAAAATACAAAGCTCCACAATTATCTTTGTTATCATTCATTCTTTACCTGATAGTTTCTTTATTTAAATAATTTCTTTCAAAACTTCTAAATTTATTTAAACTTTTTGGGCCTCAGTTTTCTCATTTGTGAAATAAAAGAATTTGAATAGGTTAGCTCCTGCCACCTTTTACCTCCAAAGCATCATTTTCCCAGTTTGAACTGAATCAGTCTTTGACTCCTTAACCCCATTTGAAGATGGAAAGTGTGTATTCTACATTTTATCATCCAGACACCTGATGAGAAGACAGACCAACGCCAGGCCCCAAATTAGCTCTTCCGGGCCACCATTTGTTACATTCTCCCAAGCTGACAATAATACATTGATCACATCTCTATTTCTCATTTATATTATCTGCAAGTGTTTTCAGTAGGGGGACATTTGTCACTGTTTTACAAAATTTCTGAGGTAGATTAATTTGTGTCATTATGTTCTAAAAGTGTCTTTTTTCTTTAAATTGAGGAAATACAAATTAATGTTAGATATTATTTTCTAATCCTTTAAAACTATGGAATGTTAGTTTAATTCCTTTCAGTTAAAAGAGGCCAGCACTCTAATAATCCTAGGAATACATTTATCTAGTATTTAAAATTGGAAAATAAATGTTCTATAATTATTGTCAAATACTTACAAAGCCTGAATTAATATCACAAAGTAAGCCAGCTTTATTAGATGGCCTGGTACCCTAATGGGACAAACCTAACTAGATGTTTAAACATTATTATTTTTAACAGATTAGTATAAAAATTTGAAGACTAAAATAGAGAATTGTTATTTTCCAGTGACTTCATTTCAACTTCTATAAACCACAATACCGAACTGGTCTGCAGTTCTTTCAAGACATTTACTTAATTAATTCAAATCTGTTTTGTTCTTTCTGTAAAATGTCTTTGAGTATAGTATGCTATTCTGCCTTCAGGATTTTGCTTCCATTGTCTCTAGAAAAAGACTATGATCTTTGCTTTGCCAGCAGGGGGCACACATGCATATTCTTCTTTGTTTCTTGTAATTTTCAAAAGGGAATTTTTTTTTATAAAGCCTCAATGAGCTTCTCTTCTCTGAGATCTCACCTTGTTTGAACGAGTCTGAATGCAATAAAACACCACCACCTCATTCATATGTTCTGTTGAAAGTTTAATGTCTGAATGAAAATCAAATGACATTTGTAGTACTGTCACTGAAACAATAAATACGTTAAGATACATATTTCGCCCTATAAAAATTTTTGGAAAGTTTACCATTCGATTTGTTCTGATTATATTTATTCTAGTCTTACTCCTTTTGGCATTCAGTTCTGGATCTAGAATTAGCAAAGTAGTGGTCAACTAATGCTTCTATATTTGACAAAAATTTGAATGATTAATCTGTTTTAACCTGAAGTAAATGAAAATACATTTATAGAATTTCAAATCTAATTAAACAGGTATTTAAAGTGTTTGAAAGAACATTTTTAAAGAAAATAAATTGGAGTTGATGCAGTGGAAATCACTTAATTGACCATTGTGGATAATGGTTTAAGAACACTTGTGAATTCTTTAATCTTCTGCCCGCTTCTGATGAGCACGAGTCACAGATTTTTTACGCTGTCAGCAAAATGAGCACAAAGGATTATCTGTAATTCCAACATTATGCATATGTAGCAGGTAATTATGTAATTGTAGATATGCTGTGTCTGCACACATCAAAATGTGACACTTTTAAAATGGAAAACTAATGTTGAAAAGCAGACGATGCAGATTCAGGAGTTAATATGTCTCCTATAGAATAAATGTTAAGTATATTGTAAATATAAGTGTAAGCCACCATACAGCCTGATTTACATTAAAACAAATACCAAATGCTAACAAATGATTATTCAAGTTCTATATCAACTTTTAAAAAGTTCTAAAGGTTTAGGTAGAGATGATTGATGCTGATCGGTGTAGGTTATGCCAAATCTTAACACATTTGAATAATGAACAATAGTGATATTTTATTTTGAGCTGTATAAATAAGGACACTTTGGACTTAATTTTTAAAATATAACCCTAAGTACAGAAAAATAGTAGTAACAATATAAGTACATAATTCACTACTGTAACAAAGATAAGCTTGAGTCATGTGTAGGAAAATGAATGCAACTCAAGATCATAATAATAAGTGAAAAAGGTCAGACACACAAGCTTAAATATCACATGGTTTCTTTTATATGAGAAACCCAAATTATAAATAAGAACAACATAAAAAATAATAGGAAGTAAAAGGATGGAACTTTCTCAAATGGAAGGGGGATCAAAAGATGAGGGGAAGGAGGGACAGAAAAGTGAATGAACCTCCCCAAAAAAGGAATTCAGGTGTGTCATGTTCATGTACCAGGTGCACACAAGGAATGCTGACATGTACTGCAAACATGTAATAATAAAAAATAGTTCAATTCAGGACTTAGGTGCCACCAGATTTTAAATACACTCAAATGTGGTTCTGGCTGGAAAATCAAGGCCCCAGACAAGAAGCAAAGGCATTTGGAGAATACGTGACTACTTCCATCATAAGGAATTTTGGGCCTTTGTCTTGTTTTGTTCCAAATAAAGTCTTGGCCCAGTCTGAAGCCCAATTTAATTCCTGGCGCATTAATGAATGTGAGGCCACTAAGTTTGTATGAATTACACTAAACATTTTGTCAGGACTAAAAATCTTAAGCATTTAAAATTTTGGACAGTTTTCAAATTAACATACTTACATATGCAAATATGTACATACCTAACCCCTAAATATGAGAGTATAAGTGATAACTAGTATTGATTTTTAAAAGGAACTAGAATCCTGCAGCTCATTATACTGTAATGATTTTATCTACTTTGTCATTTTGCTTTGTTGATAAAATAGAGAGTACTCACAGTCTTAAAACATGAGCTGTGTAACCCAGGGAATGGAATAAAGAAAGGGAGGAGATTGCCTTAACAAGGAAGACTGAGTATCTCACAAAGAAACAGATTAGAAATACTAAGAGTACCTGTATCCTCCATTGTTTCCTAGCACATCAGGAGAAAAACAGTGTTTCTCTACTACTGCAATTTGTTTCCACGCTGCTCTTTCTCTTCCTTCTTTTCCTCTCTCCTTTCACTATTTTCTAAACTGAGGTAGAGTATTACAGTTTGTCAATTTTAGAGCTAATACTTTAGTTATATTTCATTTTATACATAAACCATATCAATATCATTGAAATTCACATAATAATCCTAGGGCATGATTTGAGAAATAAGGCTCCTAATTTAAAAATTTATATTATGGATGGAGACAAGCCAATCACCCTTAAGCCTCAGTTTATCTCCTTTAGTAAAACCAAAGAACTAAACAAACTGCAACAAAAACAAAAACCCTGTTCATATTTTATACTCTATTATGATTGGTGGTATAATATTATATATATATGTATAAAGTTATAAATTTGTACTACTCTGTCATTTTCAAACATGCAATGATTAAGTTCTCTTTTAGTAATGTAGAAATGGAAAAAGAATTGTGGTTCTTTAAAATGTGGACTTCCAGGGATTTTCCATGGTATGATTCGTGCTGAAATAAAATGCTAGAGCATAAACATTCATCACTGCACCAATTGCATGAATACATTTATCATTTTATCTTTAAATTCATTTTCAAATCATTATTGTTGATGCTTTATGTTTTTACCTCTCAGTTTGTGTGAGTTAAGTGGTAAAGCAAGTCAATTAATATTTTAACCTGGAAAAGCTGAAAAACCTAATTCTTTAATTATCTAGGTAGATTCTATATTAATACAAATAGTTCAAAATTATATGAACTTCTTTTACCCTTATCCATCACTTTCATCTTGAAGGAGGTGCATGAATACGTTTATTTCTATCCCATCTCACGTCTGCCTTAGTGCAAACTAGACCTGTTTACACTGAAAGAGTTACTCTGTAACTTCTGTGGGAATGATTTAGTGTTAATGATTAAACAGCATAATTACAATGTGATAAAAATTTTTACAAGAAATGACATGAATACATGAGATCAGTTTATTACTTTCATTCCTAAACAATGATCAGATGAGAATAAACAAGAACACCAATGGGTTTTGTGAAAAAAAATATGAGTTAATACTGAATGTCAATCTTTAAGGTCTTCCACTGCACCACTTCCTGAGTATGTGGCCTACAGGAGTAAGAGGGCTGCTGCACCCATAGGCCGGAGTGTTTTGTTTAAATCTAGTACAACTTGTAGTTAAAGAGACAGAGGTGGCTGAAGACCAAGGCACGGTGGAGGCCTCCAGGTACAGGTGAGCTTTTCTGCTACCTTGAGCTATTTAAAACACATGGGGGATGTTTTTTCACCTTGGTGTTGGCACTGGTGATGGGAGATGTGATGATAGAACCTAATTAGGTGACTGCTGGCAGGTTGAAAACAAAAGGAAGGTCATACCTATTCGGCAGCTAAAACGTGCTAATACCAAATTAGATGCTTAGTCAATATAGCCACCTCTGCATGTGGCAAGTGCTGAGACCTCAGAGAAGCAGTTAATTACCTATCTTCAATTTGCTAGCCTCCATTTGAAACCAACGTTAGTCATACGTGGAATGCCACATTTGTGGATAATATATTCCCCCCCTTCGTAAAACAGAATCAATCTATTTTTCCCCCAGAGAGTGACATTTAATCACCCCTGTGTTATTAGGCTTATGATTGGGATTATGATTATTATTCTCATTTGCCTTGGAGGCTTTGTACTTTCAAATTCTTTATGGCAAATCCCATACCATGTACAAAGGTCCACTGATAACCAGTTCTCCTGCACCCTTTATCAAGTAGATTCTGGAGAAACTTTTTGACAGTTCTTAGTAGGGAATAGTCTGGAGTTGTTTTTATACAAGCCACATACAAACACATTTCACTATAATTATATATCTCAGGCAATTTTATAAATTTGACATCTCAAAATAACACTAGGCAAGGCTGTCAGTCATTTTGTGTATCCTGCTGATTTTTGTTTTTCAAAAACTGATAGAAATTATTAAAAGAAGATCAATGTTATCATCTGATATCTAAAACTGTAGGTATGTTCTCTTTAATGGAAATCCCAGGGTTTTATAAACAATAAAAGCATCAGTATTCTAATGTCACAATTGGCTGAATCACTGTTAAAAGAATCGTGTGTCTAGTGAAGGTCAGCTGGCCCTTCATGACTGTATCTGTATCCACAGGTTCCGCAGCCACAGGTGCAGCCAGTCACAGACCTTGTACTACAGAGGTGGATCTAGGATGGTTGTATCTATATTGTCATTTCCCCCCCCCCCAAATAATACAGTACAACAACTACTTATATAGAATTCATTTATTTTAGGCACTAAGAAACAATCTAGAAATGACTTGAAGTATACAGATATTTTGCATCAGTCCTATGTAAATATTATGCCATTTATAAGTTTCTTGAGCATCAGCAGATTTGGATATTCGCTGGGGCCCGGGACCAACCTCTTGCAGACACCAATAAATCACTATATTTATTTATTTATTTATTTAATTATTTTTTTGGTACCGGGGATCGAACTCTCAACTTTGTGCCTGCCAGGCAGGCGCTTAAGCCACTGAGCTAAATCCTTGGCCCTATTTTTTGAGACAGGGTCTCACTATGCAGTTCAGGCTGGCCTTGAACTCACTTTGTACCCCAGGCTGGTCTCGAACTCATAATAATCCTCCTGCCTCAGCTTCCCGAGTGCTGGGATTAAAGGCGTGTGCCACCACGCCCGACTCAAATAACTATATTTAAAACAATATTTTGTAGAGTTTTTTCAAGAAAAATGTTTTTAATAGAGGTATCACAATTTCTTTCAGTTCTTAATTTATCAATTAAATATTTATTTTACCTCTTCCCACATACAAGATAATATGTTACAGGCATTCAGAAATATTAATATCTCAGAATATTAAATGCTTCCTTTTTTGCCAAAGAAGTATTTTATACATGCTACCTCATCATTTCTTGAATAACCCACAAAAATAGCCATTACTATTATCCCCTTATTTTTCAATGAGGGAAATCAAGGCATAGAAACTATTTATTTAAAGCCATATAAAGTCTAAGTTATTTACCTGGGATTAGAAAAAACCTCCAATCTTTTATTATTTTTAGTTTTAAAATTATTCCACTCTCCTTGTTCAATAGTATGTTTTTCTAGATTTGGTGGAAAAGTTTGTTTTCTATTTCTGCTTTTCTTAAAAACAAAGATTTAGGATTAAGCAAAAATCAAATAAACACAAGACCAAAACATGTTCAGTTCTGATGTGATTTAATTTTTTCCTATATTTTTTTGGTAAGTGATATGAAATCATTTTTTTTTGCTCTAAAAAGTAAAATAAAACAATAAATAAAATATACATAAAGTAAAACATGCATATACACACATTCTATGTTATTTGGGAAATTCGCTGTACCATGAAAGTCCACATTGGCAAGAATCAGGACCAGGTATATTAATTGTGGTCTCGGTACAAAGTGAAAATACAAATCTCTCTTGTTCAAAAATTACTATGACTTCTGAGAAGAAGGTGTCTCAGTATTTCAAATGCAATTGCGCAGGCCACAACACAGACGTGAATCCAGCCCGAGGTGGGGAGGGGCAGCAGAATTGGCCACTGGACTCCCTTCCCACCATTTCCCTTTCTGTCTCCTTTGCACAATGATGGCACAATGATGTGAGAGGCAGGAAAGATTTCTGGGGGCACCAAAGGCTCCAAGGAAAGTCTTTGAAGGTTCAACTAGTCCAAGTAACCTAGTTCTTTCTTTCTTTCTTTCTTTCTTTCTTTCTTTCTTTCTTTCTTTCTTTCTTAATTTCTTTCTTCCTGTGGTCTTGCTTTTAAATTTTTGCCTTAAAAAATCAAAAATAAAAAACAGAAAGAAGTTTCCTTAAAGAGATTTCATAGAGCAGTGTGGCTGCTACGAACAATAAACACCATATCTGGAGCTTACCTTTATTGGCCTTTGAAAAACTTCAAGGACTAGTTGCTGTGTTTTGGATGCATCCCCTCCAATATTTAGGAGTTGCCAGTACGATAGCAGGAAGAGGTGGCCCTCTGGGAAGTGATTAGGGCTGTGGGCTTGTCTTGGTTACTTGTTTCTCGTTGCTGAAACAAAATACCTGATGCCCAAAATTAGGGAAGGAAAGGTTTATTTCTTACAGTTCTTGGAGGTTTCAGTCCATGCTCAGCTGACTCCAAGGCAGCGTGGTGTGGCAAGGGGGACAGCTGTTCATGGTGGCCGCAAAACAGCAAGGTGCGAACTGGCAAGTGAGGGAAATCACGCCTTCTTGCCACCCTTACACTGTATGTTGGTTCCATCCCTGGGCGGATGCAGCACTCACATCACCAATCCCAGCACTAGACAACAAACCAATCAGGAAAGCTAGACTCATCTGTGGTCATGTCATGATTACATGAGACTTGGTGGGGCCATGGGATTATAACAATAACAGGGTTCCTCCCGTGTGAATGAGGTTAGGTGCAGGTTTGCCCCTGAGCCCTTTCTCCACTGGGCTATGGGAGGATGGAGCATTGGGGACATCATTTTGGAAGCAGAGCTCAGAACCTTACCAGACAATCACCTGCCAGCACACTGATCTTGGGCTTCTGGGCCTCCAGAACTGTTAAAAATATGCTTATGTCCATTGTGTATGACCCAGTCACAGATTAGCAGCCTGAAATGAACTAAGCAACTTTCCAAGCAGAGAAAGTATGTGTCAGTAGTTCACCAGGGTAGTTCACGTAACCATGGAAAACATGGCTGTGTTTGTCAGTTCATGATGAAGGACAGCACCAAGGTTACAGATGAAGAAGCAGACCAAAGAGAGCCACAGGATCAGGCGTGTGGGGAGGAACAGGAGCTTCTCCCAGCTCAGGCACCTCCATGATATGTTCAGTTATCAGAAGCTCCAAGACACCAGTCCTTTTGTGTTTTTATGGAAGCCTCATTACATAGGCATAATTGATTAAGTCATTGACCATCATTGATTAAACACAATCTCTCAGTGATCTCCCTTAAACAGGGACCAGGGAGTTGGGATAAAGTCTTGACTTTCTTCTAATCATGTCTTGTCTTTCCCAGTGATGGGCCAGCATCTAGAAGCTATCTAGGGGCTCCCAGCCACCAGTATTCTCATTAACATACAAAAAAAAAAACCCCTAAAAACAAACAATCCACTCATAATTCTAGAGAGGTCACTGGTTTAGAAGTTATATGTCAGGAAATGTTAGAAAACAAGCAGAATCTTTACAATATTGAGAAACTCAAATAGCTCAAGGACACCTCATCCTGATCTACCTCACTCTAGGTATCTTGGTTAAAAAAATTTTCCAATTTTTTTATTTAAATACCTCATGACAATAGCCTCTAAAGTTTCTCTTTCTAGGAATTTAACAGACATTTTTATTTCATATTCAGATTTTATCTGTGCTAAACAACAGAGAAGAGTTTTTATGACCTAAAAACTAGGTGAAGGTTAGGGATACAGCACAAGTGTAGACTGCTTGCTTGGCAACCTAATCACTGTAAATAAAAGACAAAAATAAAAAGTATTTATCAAAACATGTCTCTGAATTCTATATTAAAGTAAAATAATGATTTGTGTGATAAAATTTTCAGTCACCTTTTAAAACATAGGACGTTATGATTTACACAAACAAAATTTAAAATACCAAAATAACATACTGAGAAGAGGAGTGTTATTAAAGCTCTCTTTTCCTCAGCCCCACTTGGCGAAATGTAAAGGAAATTCATGAGGAGACATGGGGAAGGTAAACATCTAGTCTTTTGTGTTTTCAGCAGACACCTTCCTGCCTTATTCATATATAATTCTGCTTCTAAATACATATAACTAATAAAACAGTAATGTTCTCTATGTTATTAAATATTTGGTTCTTCACTCAAAAGCGTGCTTTTCTCTTAAAAATTTGGGGTCATGTAGGTTTGGATATTTCCAGTAATTGTTTTCAATATCACATCAGGAATTGAAGGGAAATAATGCACATTCCTGAGATGTAGTATGAACATGAAATACAAGAGAATAAGTGTCATCACCATTGTGAAATGCCTCTTTGAATAGCAGCAATGAAATATGAGCAAAGCAAAGTCATTCTGTAGTAACATGCCAGTAAATAACAAAGGCTCTCCTTGAGGAAAATCACTGATGGGTGATCTGGAATTCTTAATATAAACTCAAGTATGTCTGATAGCACTTAAAGGTTCATGGAAAGTAATGAAAAAGCTGCCATTCTGTGATCTGGGGAAATCCTCTATAAATTAAGTGGTACATCATGCTTGTTTCTTCCTTTACTCGGTCATATTCAGCTTCTGAAGAGTGTCTGGAAGGAGAGGGCAGGAGAGTAAAGAAGGATAAAAATGCGCTGGTCTACTTATCTACACCTAATTGATCTTTCAAGATGCTGACCACAGTGCATTTATACCTTTGTCCTTGGCTTCATATGTATCCATGGAAGCTCTGCATCTTCCTGCTAATCCTGATTAAAGACTGCTCAAAAACATTTCCTGTCTTACTGTCCATCCAACTGGAGCATTTGCTGACACACACGCAAACAAAAAATTTACATCCTGAAATATTTCTGTATATTAAAACAAATGCAATTTGTAAGGGAAATGCTAGAAATAAGCTAAGATGAAACTTTTTTTTCCATACTGGGGATCAAACTCACAACTTCATGCCTGCCAGGCAGGCGCTTAGGCCACTGAGCTAAATCGTCAGCCCTATTTTTTGAGACAGGGTCTCACTATGCAGTTTAGGCTGGCCTTGAACTCTCTTTGTAGCCCAGGCTGGTCTCAAACTCACAATGATCCTCCTGCTTCAGCCTCCTGCGTGCTGGGACTAAAGGCATGTGGCACCATGCCCAGCTAGGACAAGACATTTTTATAAAATATCTAGTAAGGCAGAAATTGCAGCATCCTTGGAATGACTTAGAAAATTCCATCCTTGAATAGTTTGATGGTAAGTTGAACATTGGAAGTAAGAAAAGATAGTGTGGCCATGGTATCTCCAATTGCATAGGAGAACAATCTGGAGAGACTTCAACAGCTCAGGTCAACCCAATATCTGTGGCTCCCACTCACCTTTCCTACAAGGGGAAAAAAAAAAGAAAAAGAAGTGAAAAAAGGGTGATAAACCAGACGTAGTGTTTATTTATTTTTGTAGCTCTGGGGATCGAACTCAAAACCTTGTACCAGCCAGACAAGCACTTAAGCCACTGAGCCAAACTCCCAGCCCTAGTTTTTTGAGGCAGGGTCACACTATGTAGCTCAGGCCGGCCCTACACTTGCGTTGTAGCCCAAGCTGGCCTTGAACTTGCGTTGTAGCCAGCCTTGAACTCACCATGCTCCTCCTACCTCAGTCTCCCGAGTGCTGGGATTAAAGACGTGCACCATCACGCCCAGCTATAATGTTTATTGTTTGAAAACACTCAGAAGAAACAAAAGAAACAGGTGTAATTATAAAATTCATGTTTTCAATATATTCAGACCTTTAACTGTGTATGAGTAGAAATAAATATATTGTTAATACAGTGATAGAAAAACAAATGAGGTAGATAAACAGCATGATCTGTCATAGTCAAATCTGCAATAGAAAAAGGACAAATAGGGAGAGTTTCTTAGTCTTTATTGATGACCTACAAAACAAATATATCTATACTAGGTTTCTAAGAACAATATTATGAATTTATAATATTTGTAAAGTGATGATATTAATAATATTAACACATTACTGAAATTTAAAAGCCTCACTTCTCTCCTTTATTTGAAGCAATGAACAAATTATTTAGATTTTTTTCATACAGGTGCCTCATTACAAAAGTTGTTAATATTGACTTTCTTGTCGAGACTGTGAAAATTAATGAGATAATAATCCTGATTCTAATGTTCAGGTAAAAGTCAGAGAAATCCCACATTACCTACTCTAATGAGGAGCAAAATGCTGCTCCTAAAAAAGGAAACAAAATTGCTTTTGCTCAGCTAAATGCTAGACCGTTGACCTGCCGTCTAAAAATCTCATTCAGTCTTACACAACTGTGGGATTATTATTATGTTTCAACAGAAATTCCCTCTGTAATTTATTACACTTTCTTAGGAGATAAGGTAAATTAGAAGTGAAGCGCATGCAAAGTCATTTAATGACTAATAACCACATAACTTCAAAAAGATATTATTACATTATTTGTAATCTCACATATGCCTGATTGCTCTAGCACTGTTTAATACACTATTGTTGGTGGTTATTGACAAGTAAATGACCACAGTGCCATCATTTTCTTTTAAATAAATAAAATGATATTAAACGGCTAACCCCAAAGTGCCTGGCACATAAACCAGGCACTATTCCAAGTGTTTTCCATGTAGCTCTTGCTGAAGTGTCCAGTAACTCTCCAGGGGAAGTGCTTTATTACTACCATTTCACAAATGTGTAAACTGAGACATATAGAGGTCAAGTACTTCACTAAGTTCATCTAAGTAATTGTCAAAGCCAAGATTGGACCTAGGTCAACTGGATACACAGTCTGGGCTCCCTATCACTTTTTACTTCCTTTACCAAATACAACATAATTTCATACAGCATCTTAACATAGTCTGTGAAGTCCAGAGAAAGAATTAGCAAATGTCAGATATGCAAATCTAGAAACATTAATAATGCATGAAGTATGTAATATTTTCATAAATAACAGGCTCAGTTTTGATGTGCATAAAGTATCATCAAAATGTTATTGGCTGATTAAGTATTCACAAACTAAATAATTCAGAGGATCTTTAACACAATTTTATCAGGCTGCATATGAAAAAAAAAGCCCTTGTGTTTTAAATGAATGCATCTTCCCCTTGCCTGTCTAGGATGCTGCATCTCTGGCCTAGAAACCATCCAACAAATACATGGTCTATATTTAAACTAAAATATATAAGCCTCTAATTACTCTAAACCAAAAGCTGAAGAAGTCAAGCCAATGAATTATGGTCCACTTTTAAAAATAGTAACCTTGGAGTTGGCATAAATGTCTAGATTTTGCAGCCATTTCAGAGATCAAAATGAAGATCAGTTGCCAGAGTGTGGACTTAGATGTGATGAAGATATGAAAGATTAGAAGAATTTCTGAGTTGTAAGTGATGGATCTTGGCAGATGTGTATAAGTGGAGGTAGTACACAGAAATTAATGGCCCCAACCATATTAGTTACCTACCTAAAAATATTAAGGTAAGACATTTGTTTAGTATTTGTTCATTAAGCAGCTACCGAGTGTCTTTTGCTTCAGCAAGTGCACTGAGATACCAAGGGCATACAACTCTGCCTATGAAATGGTTTCCATTGAGCCACACAATCCTGAAAACTGGTTTGAATTTAAATTCATGAACCTGATCTTATCACATTTTCATTTTCCCAGTCTCAGTCTAGTTACTAAATTCCATATAATCCAGTACTTACAGAAACTTTGGCCCAAATTTTTGTAATTTCACATATTCCTGTTTGCTCTAACACTGTATAATAGCAGTGAATACTGATAAGTAAATAACCAGTGTCATCATTTTCATCTAAATAAACAAATAATGATAATAATAGCTAATACTGTGGTGCCTGGCACATAGTATTATGACCCTGAGTAATATAGCTAATAACATAAAAATTAGTTGACAGCTAAGCACATGCAAGGAGCCCAGTATCGGTCTCTCCCAACCTAAATATCTCAGCAGAACTCGAGATGTGTACATGGAGATTTTACATATTTTGAGACAAAATGTTTTCTTCCAGCAGAAGTCCAGGAAATAAAAGATTTGAGAATAATGCAGAGGAAGATTCAGGGCGGTGAGAAAGCAGTCAGCTTTCTGGGATAAGGAGAAAATGGCATTAGTAATAATCTCTTCGGCATTGTGCTTTTGCTGGAGAAATACTTAGCATAGAAATTGTCTGGATTAAGGCCCATATAGGGCCTCCTTTCGGTTGCTCTTGGGTAGAACTATTTAAGTGGAATTGGAGGCCCCAAATTCTCAGGAGATTAAACCAGCGGAAAGAGGTCTGATCAGGCCCTCATGCTCCCTTTGTATCTGGGTTGGAGAGGACCCTTATTCACAGTATTGCAATTTTTGATGACGTTTGTTTTTTCCAGTTTTACCTGAAATTGACTTAAATAACAGAGTGACCACCATGGACATGAGCCAAGGGATCTTCGAATACAGGGAAAAAGACATGAATGCTTACCTGAAGTTGGTGTCTGGTTTGGGAATTTAAGGAAAGTCTGTGACACATTGCTTCTGAGGAGGACTTCTGTCCTGTGACAGCCAGAATCTGGGTGATTGCATTTGAATATGAACACCTATGACATTTGGAAGGATCTTCAACATCCGCCTCTCTGGAAGAGAAACTATTAAAATAAAGAGAATTCATATTTTTCTTAGCTTACGGATTTAAATCTTCCTTAAGGAAAGAAAAAGTTCTGTCCTATACACTCTGTTTTTGCCTGACTGCCTCCCTGTTCTTCAGTCAAACAAAAGGGGAACTTTATTGACCAAATCATTTTCAAAGAGACTTTAAAAGGCATTAAGCAATCAATTCTCACATAGTGTCCAATTTGGGTCTCTTATTCATTCTGCTGCCTGAAAAGAACCTGAAAGCAACATTCACCTAAACCATTCATCCAGGAACGAGACAGCCCTTCTTTATTTGCTCATATTTATCAAGACAAAGGTCTCAAATACTGGGTGTTTCTCTTATTTCCCTTCTCTACCTTTTTCCTTTATGTCTTCAATATTTTAAATTTTGAAATGATTAATTTTTATTTACTTGTATTAAGTACTGTTGTGAATTCTTTGGAGAAAATCCAATTCAAATCTCACAAAGAAATTAAAATGCATACAGAGGTAGTTATGGAAGCAAGAAAACAACTTGCTCAAATACTATTGTTTATTTTGACCAGTATCTTCCTTTTAATAATAATGACATTTTTCCATAATCAAGGTCTTTTACTATAGGCGCAGGAGAATGGTGTCTGTATTGTTAAATTCCATTTCTCTTTGATGTGAAATACTTCATGTGAGGAAAACAATGGCTTTTATTTTTTCCATTACTTTTCTGGTTTGGATATAAACCATTCACCTCAAGGAAGCTGTGTAATGAAATGTAATCACTTACTGAAGATTCACTTCAAATTATAATTTTTGCTTCTGCCAAAAATGCATAATATTCTTAAATCTTCTTACTTTAATACAGCATAAAATCTTAATTAAGAAAAAAATTATGCATAAAAGCTATATCATTAGAATATTTTAAAGTACAATTTTATTTTGAACACTATTAGTAATGAAAACAGTTTTTTACTTATATAGGTGTCTCATTTGTGTATACTTTATCTTATATTTTTATTTTGCCAACCAAAAATCTTTTTTTAAGGTTCTTCAAAAGCCAATGAATTTCTTGTGTTAATTCTTATCTGTAAAGAAAGAAACTATACCCATAAAAACAGGAATATCTATTGTCTTTTAAAATGTGTGAAAAAGTGGTGAGTACATTAGTAAAAGAACCAAATACTCATCACCAACCTCCTTCTACTTATAATTCACCTCTTCGGGAAAATGAGGGCTTATTCTCATCTACAAAAGGAAAAGAAGAAGCCAGGCGTGGTGTCGCATGCCTTTAATCCCAGCACTCAGGAGGCTGAGGCAGGAGGATCCTTGTGAGTTCGAGACCAGCCTGGGCTGCAAAGAGATTTCAAGGCCAGTCTGAACTGCATAGTGAGACCCTGTCTCAAAAAATAGGGCTGAGGATTTAGCTCAGTGGCCTAAGTGCCTGCCTGGCAGGGACAAGGTTGTGAGTTCAATCCCTGGTACCAAAATGAAAAAAAGAAGAAATGCCAAAAGACAATGCTAATGGGAATAATCTTTATTGACTTTATTTCCAATAACAAATACATTGGATTTGAAAGTGATTTTTTTTTCCAACATGGTATAATGTGAGAAAAGCCTGGCAATGTTGCAATAAATTGATCATAAAAATCAATTAGAAAGAAAATGTGAATTGAATGTAATTATTTTGAGTTAAAATACACCAGGGTTGGTGTTAGGTTCATGTTGGAGCTGAAGGAAGCATTACGAAACTCAGGATTGAGTTTAAGTCCAAGGCTGTGGCTCTAGTTAACAGATGTCTGTACCTTTGGAAAATTATTTAATTCCAATAGACTTCTAGTTCTTCCTATGCAAACCTTATCAGAATTGTTTTGAGATAAATACTTACAAGAAAAAGTAAACCAATAATAAAGATACTTTAAATTTTAATCCTTCCAAAATAATAATTAACTTATTTATATTGTGATAATATTCTCTTTTTATGTTTGTATTTTGGTAAGTCACAATTTTAGTTCGATAATAAGGTTAACTGATACAATTTTCTTACAATAGTTGACTAGCACATATTTTTTGTGTTATTTTATCTGCTATCTCTGTAGAATTTCCCTTTATAAAATTTAATTCCATTATGGCTTCCTAATATTGCTATCATATCAGCATAGTCTGCATTAATGGGTAATTGCCTTTCCTCCTCCATATTTCTTTTTGCTGGAGACTAATGTAAAATTGCACTTCATTAATTACATCATCATAAAAATCCTTGTAAATTTGATTACTTCATGTATTTATCAATGAAACTCCCCTTTCTTGATTTTCTTTCCATCTAGTTGTCTTTATTGCTTCCTTCATTCTTTTATCTTACAATTTTTATGTAACCGAAATCAATTTATTTAAGAAAAAACTGGGTCTATCTGTACTTTAGTAGATCATTTAAAATACTTTTTAGAATATTTATGTATTTATTTATTTGGTACTGGGAATTGAACTCAGGACCTTGCACTTGCCAGGCAGGCTCTGTGCCACTGAACTACATTCCCATTCCCTTTGCATTTATTTATTTTATTTTAGTTTTTTGCTCATTTAAAATGCTATGCTGCCCACATATAAATCAAGAATAATCATATCATCCATAATATTTCAAAGTGAATTCAAGAACTGAGTACAAAGGAAGATTTCAGGATTGACATATACCTAAAACTCAGATAGAAACAGAAATAACATATTGACAAACTAGCAGAAAACCCAACCAGAAAGAGGAGGAAAAAGTCAACAAGCTAGAACCATTAAAACATTGTAGCTAGGATGTTAGCCAGGTATTCTCCTTCACTACAATGTTTTGAGGTTTTATGTTTTTTGTTTTTCACTGTCTGTAGGACTTGACATTACTTTCATATATTTTCCTTCCCAAACAAAGCCCCCACTAGAGAACTGAATTAGGGAATAATCAAACAGATTACAGTAAGAGATTTTATAAAACACATTACATTATCTTACAAACATCAAACTGTTTGAAAAACAATACAGATGTTCATGAAGACTTCTGATTGTTTAGGAAAATAAAATATGTTCGCAATCGCGCCTTAGAATGATGTCACACATAGACACCTGACTTTGGGGAATACCCAGCAGATAGAGGACTGAGCTGTGCATGACACCTCTTACTCTGGACACTTCCTGGTTTCCTGAAAAACTTTCACTCCCACGCCTTCAGGCCTGCCTAGCAACTAATTCTAATAAACAGCTACCACTCAGTTTGGGAGCAAACTCAAAACTTCTGAAAAAAATACTTGCTCCCTTTCCACACTCATTTATTTCCCACCTGCTTTATTTTACAGGTACTTTTTTTTCCTGAAAGTATACTGAAATTCAAATGTGTCTGTCACCTGAAATAATTCTTTTACATGAATTATATACCTATATTAAAGAGTAGCCAGTGCTTTAATGTAAGCCTGAAATAAAATTTCTCTTTTTTTTTTATTTTTTGAATAGTCATCACATAGATTGTTTACATATACATCTTCCTACAGAAAGTGTCTGGTTCATATAGTTTTTTTAAATGGACTCATTTATAGATGGTTTTTCTACTTCCATCAAAGCCAAGTTTAATTAGGTTCATTTCTCACTAGACTTTAGTGGATTAATTAAAATTTATAATATTTATAATTTAAATCATTTTCCAAACAGTATAATAAAGGGGAAGAGAAAATACTTTTTTGATGGGGGTTGTTGCTATCATTATTCTAAATAATAACCAATATTTACATAGCATTGTATAGTTTTAAATGTGCTGGCATGTGAATTACTTTATTAAATGAAACAAATGAGGAAATTCACAGTCAGTAATTTCAATTCATGAATGATATAGTTTAATTTTTTTTCCTTCTCATTATTGGATTTGAGAAGCATGCCTATTAGGTTCATTTTCATTATCTATAAGGATTCCAAATGTAGTTGGAACAAGGTAGTGAAGGGCAGAAGAACGACATCCTATCACACTGTGATTAGAAAACAGAAAATGATTTTGACAACAGAATAGGTCATGAAAGATTGCAGGACAGCAGTAGGTACACTGACATGAGAAGGTGGAATATAGCTAAGCCTTATAAAGCTTACAAATAGCACTACAGCAGTAAAACAATAAACCATTGCTACCCCTTTAGAAAGTTCTTAGTATGGGAAGATGTCCTGGGAACATTTACATAGAGAATATGAGGATTTGATTGCAGTCGTATGTGAAAAGATGCATTATGAAAGCATTTGCTCTTTGTCTGCCAATATCTGCTGGATTTAATTTGCTGATTCCCATAATAGAAAGACTATTTTCACCTGTTTTCTGAGATATCTGCTATCTTACCCTCCATTTAAATTTTATTTATTTCATTCCAAAAACAATAGCAAAGATAAAGTTTCTGTAACCGGAGTATAAGAGCCCCTCAAATCCTTCAAACTCACCCATGGGCTCTCCATCTCTCTGCCTTTGTAACCCTCAAACCAAGGTGATCAAAGACTATAAGATGGACATCTGTGACGTCTAAGACAAATTCTCAGGTTACACAAAAAATATGCTGAATTCGGATGTGGGGACCAAAGACAGCTGAATACAGGCAACTATCTGCTTCCAATGTTTCAGAAGCTTCAAACAACCATTAACCAAGCACTACGGTTTAGGCTTACAATGCCTACATCTATAATAAAAACACACCCTGTTTTCTCTTACCGCTTTTTCTTGAACAATGCCATTTTACAACTGCTTCCATAGCAATGGTGAGTATTATAAGCAAATGAGAAATGATTCAGAATTACAGGAGGATGTGATAGGTTATATGAAAATACTGCGCCAGTTTTTATAAAGGACTTGATTGAACATTCACTAATTTTAGTGCCTGTAGGGCAGGGTTTCTTAAATCAATCCATGGCCCATACCAAAAAAATGACTTTTAAGAAAATAAAATATTGTGCTTATTTCTTTGTTTGTTTGCCTGCCTCTAACTGAGGCAGAGAAGAAAGGGAAGTAATGCTACTAAAAGGAAGGGAAAAAAACATTCGGACTAGTCAGGAAGAGAGAAAGAGAAAGGAAAACCAGAACAGCAGGCAAACAATCAACAAGGAACCTAAATAGGCTACAGTATGAATTTTGGAAATATCTGAGGAAACTTTAAGGTGATTATTTCATATTCAACTGAATTTGAGCTGCAACAATGTATATATTTTTAAGCCACAACCTTTTAGTGATGTATTATCCATAAAATTTCCTCTGCGCTCATCTGCCTGTGTTCTTGTGTATCAAATAAGCAAAAGGGACATTTAGAAACCAAGAGATGGACATATTTTAAATTAATAATTTAGCCAGGCATGGTGGCACACGCCTTTAATCCCAGCACTTGGGATGCTGAGGTAGGAGGAGCGTTGTGAGTTCGAGGCCAGCTTGGGCTACAATGCTAGTGCAAGGCCGGCCTGAGCTACATAGTGCGACCCTGCCTCAAAAATCTGGGGTCAGGAGTTTGGCTCAGTGGCTTGTGAGCCTGTCTGGCAGGCGTGAGGTTGTGAGATCAATTAATAATTTAGGACATTAATGAAAACAAGAATACCAAAAAGAATACTGAGAAAAACACAAGAGCTAAACATTATAAAATTTAATGTTTTATGGGTACAGGTCTCCCACAGAGAAGCCAGCATTAGCTTATGGGTTTGCATGGATACGGGAAAACCAGACCTGATCAGAGTGTCATCCTTACAGTTAAACACTAGTTAGGACTGGCTGAAAAGCCATTGTGAGAATGTCTGGAATGTTCAGTAACCTCACCAGGCTTTCTCCACATTCGTGAGGACCAGGCTGAGTATATGCTTGTCTAGAAATAGTCTTCCTTCTACTTTCCTGTCATCTATTTTAGATTCTACATATTAGGGAGAACATGTGATTATTGTTTTTCTAAGTCTGGCTTATTTTGGTCAAAATGATGGCCTCCTTGATCTGCCTGTTTTTCTTGCAAAACTTATTGATAGCCAATTTTGTTTATATCCTTGCCTATATAACTTGTCATAAGATTTCTATTGAAGAAAAAATGTTAAATTTTTTTATTCAAGAAAGTTAATTACCATTGAGTTATCTTGATTCTAGATTTAAAAACAAAAACACACCTATGACTGTTTTCTTCACTGTTATTTAGCTCTAATTGTATTTAGTATTGAGGAATTCAACTGTACACTGGGGGACTCCACAGGACTAAGATTAAATTAAGGAACCTGGCTATTAAATGGTTACAAAATTTTGGGAAACACTGATGAAACTGACTTGGGACTGAACTGTGAATGAGTCCTAAAGTCATGTTATTTTCAGGGTAGGATGGTATAGCTAGAACTGGATTTCTCATGAGCTTATTAGCCAACAAATAGTGGGAACTTGTGGAATCATGAAGTTACTAGTAAATTAGGAAGCTATTCATAATACAATTTTTGGTTCTAAGGCATATTTCTGCTGCCATAATATGCATAGGTAAAATGAATATTTCCTTCTCAGTCCCTCTTCATATACGCATCTCTTCTAATTCTAAGTCATGATGGTGCATCTCACTAGTGTAAATTAAATCATATGGGAAAACCTCAGGGGATCTGATAAATGTGGTCTTTACTTCCCAGACCCTGCACACTTGAAAGATGATGGAATGCATTTTCAAGTGAGCCAGTTCCTGGTATCAGCTACACATTCTTCTTGATTGTGGCCTCAGGGAGTTAATTCAGTAATATATTCTATTAATTAAAATATTTAGAATAACCAGTAGATATGAATAAAACATGAGGGCAAAATTTGAAAATCCTTAGTAATATAGGGAAGAATAGCACGGAAACTAGAACAACATAGATTTATAGTTCTCAATTAGTGTGGTTCACCCTCTGCACGACATCTGGAGATGAGCGGGACATTGCCAGTTATCGTAAGACTGGGGAATTCCCTGAGCATTTGGTAGACAAGAGCCAGAAGTAGTAAATTCCTCAGTACACAGGGAAACAACAACATATAACACAAAGAAGAATTGTCTCTTGGTAAATACCAACAGCTACCCTACTGAGAAATATTAACATAGGTAATCTCCATGTAATTTTAATAACCTACATTAGCATCAAAAAAATTCATGGAAATATCATCTATTTTCATTTCTTTCTACTCTGTCATGGAAGAATGCATACAGAGATGAGTCTTAATGTGGAAATAGGCTAAAAAGGAGAAGGAAAAAAGAGTTTGATAATTTATGGGCAGAAGAATTATTTAACTTTACTAAGTAGTAATTTCCAAAGTATGTTCACCTAACCATCATTACTAGCATCTCCTGGAAACTTGATAGGAAGGTGAAATTTAGACTTACTGTGTTAGTTTTTGTTGCTGTAATAAAAGACTTGAAACTGCATACTTTATGAAGGAAGTGAGTTTATTGGGCTAACAGATTTTGGAAGTTATCCTCCATACATCATGGCATCGACTCTGGTGGGGCCCTTTTGACTGTGTCACGTCATGGGAGACAGCATTATGGTGGGAGCACATGTGTGAAGGAGATGCCACATGATGGGACAGGAAGCAAGATACAGAAGGGGTCAGTATTCCTGTTTTTACATCAACTCACTCTCATGAGAACTAACATAGGATTCTATAAGATTTGCTAAATCTTTCCCAAGGGCAGTGCCCCCAATGACCTAATCGTCTCCCCTAGGCCTTATTTCTTCTGTGTTGCGTCACCTCCCACACTGTCACACTGAGCAGAGATTCTCAATATACAAGCCCTTAAGGGGCACACTTGAACAGTATCTAAGTCACACCACCCATTGAATCAAAAGCCCTGGGGTCACATGTAGCATTGCATGTGCTACCACCCCAGATGTAACAGAATCCTCCAGGCATTCTTGAAATAGGAATTTAAATTTTTATAACTGCTAAAATGAAAGCATCAAGAAATGAATGTAGTAAAAGTATGGTCAGATTAGGGCATTCTAGTGTATCAGAAGAAAAAAGCATTTTGTATGCAATTATCTTTTGTTGTTGTTTTGTTTTGAGATCAGGAGAGTTCTTATTGGAACTAAAGAGAAGGAGAGTAGCTCCTGGATATCCAGAAGTCCCGAATGGGGTGGCCGTCTGGCCTCTCAATTTAGAACTACTTATAAGCAAGCAGGGTACACGAATTGTTTGATCTTTTAGTGTCACCTTCCACAGATGACTTTGCAGATTTAAAATGACTAATTGAAACTCAGGCTGTCTAGCCCAGTTCTTCCACACAGTGTTATAGTAAACTGGGATCTTAGAAAAAACCAGTTACTTTACATTAAAATAACCTCAAAAATGCTAAGGAGAGGATAGGCTGCATTTCCTGTTAGAAGTTCTTTACATTCTAAATTCCTCAAAATTCAGTTGCACAGGTGGCGGTGCCTCTCTTTAAGAGGGAGGAGCCACACACATTCCATGTTGCCTGAGGAATGTTTCTTCCTGGTCCAAGTTCTAGTTCACAGTCTATTTTTAGTTTTTGTCACTATGGCTAGCCACTCCACTCTATCTCAGTTTCTTCCACTAGCTAGCTGTCAAGGCCCTTTAGATTAACTCTCTGGAGAAAGTCCCTGACTGTTACCTCCCCTCCATGGACCCTGTAGCAAGATTCAGCCTTCACCAATTCTTCCTCAATGGCAGTTAAAGAGACCTCTTCAAAGGTGGGAAACAATATTATATTGCATTTGGGACAACCTTTGGTCCCTGTAGTAATGTTTCCTCCTAGGGATAGTGTCCAAAATGATATGGAGGAAAATAGTTTTAAAACATGGCACACACTAGGGAAATACATACACCCATAAAAAATGTGTAAAAAAAATACCGCAAATGTGTAAAAAATAATAACCATAAACTTAAGGGGGCAATTTGATTATCATTCAGTTTCTGTAGATTGAAGTCTGAGGCAAGTAGCATAAAAGTTCTCAGTAGGGCTGTACCCATTTACTGGAGGCTCTGAAGAGGAATCCACTCTTAAGGTTATGCATGTGGTTGGCTAAATTCAGTTCCTCGAGGTTGTAGGACTGAGATCTCCATTTCCTCTCTAGTTATTAGCAAAGGTCCTATACAGAAAATTAAATTCTCTGATTTTTCTTGTCATCATTCTTATTTTGCCTCCTTTTTCCACAATGTCTGTTTATCTCCAGCCAGAGAAAGTTTTCTGCCTTAAGGGATCATGAGATTAAACTGAGTCTTCTTGAATAATACAAATTAATCTTCCAATTTTAAATTCAATAATTTTAATCACACCTGCAAAGTCCCTTTTACATGTGATATAATATATTTACAGGTTCCAGGGATTAGAGTATGGACATCTTTGGAGAACAATGCTTCAGTATATCAAATGAGGGCATTAGTTCATTCATACCTCTTGCTACAGCATCAAGTGTGCTCACCTCTGGAGTATAAAACATTAAATACTGTAGCTGAGTATCTCAAGGATTTTCTCACCCAGAGTATGGAGAAACAGGAGAAAGAATCAGGGAGAGGTATGATGTCTTACTAATAAAGTTATCTGTAACAGTAATTCCTAGGTATTCTATAATATTTTTGCTAATAGTGATATTAAGTAATAATGAGAATGTCATCTAACAAAAACTTCAATGGCAGGTATTTACCATTTAAAAATCTGTCCACATCTCAGGGCCCTAGGGAAGCCATTTGATAGGAGTTAGCCTCTAGGCCAGGTAGCGGCAGGGGACAGGGACTACTAACCATTAAACAAACAAATAAAAAAGGGGGGGGCTGGGGGTTGAGTTAAGAATATAATTAGTACAAACCCAGAAGTGGAGATCCAAGTAAGAACAGTGAGTAAGAACTCAACCGATTACAGTAGAAAAAAGGAAGCACACACTGAGATTTGGAAGAGTCGCACTCCTGCACTACGACTTCACTTTCTGGTTCTTAGCGCTGGGTCTCATAGTGCCTTGGTCACTTTGCTTATGCCTGAGATGCGATACCTGACATTCACAACTTAAAAGGAGGAGAGATTTCGGACTCTTTTTTTAGTCCACAGTTGGCCTGCTCCACTTCAGAAAGAGCCTGAGCTATGCAAAGCTGCTCCTGTCATGGTGACCCGGAAGCTGAGAGAAGGGGTGAGATGGGGAGGGAGATCTGCCCTTTGAGGTCACATCCCCCAATTACCCGCCTCTTCTGAGCAGACTCTACCTCCTAACAAGAAGTTGGCTGTGTCACCCACATAGCTCAGTTATCTTCCCAAAGCCTAGGAGTACATGAGGCTTTTGGGGACACCCAGATACAGTAGAAGTCATTGTTGACGGGTAACAAGGAGACTTAAGGAGACAACTCAGGAGAAAAAGGGTCATCACCAGACCACAAGGAACCCAGGATGTTTAGGAATAACATAAATTTGCATGCAATCAGCAGCTGCCTTAGAAACTCTAGAGCAGGCGAGGATTGATCCCACAGACTGGGAAAAGAGACTGGTGCTTCTCGGGCTGAGACTCTCTATGAGTTTTGGGATTCTCAATAAACTAGAAGTGTTTCTCTAGATTTTAGATAGGAAATGGAGAGATGATGTTATGGGTTGATACACTGTGTCAGCTTGAGCACTTCAGAAGTTTAACTGAGAGACTCAACAGGGAGCCAGGATCTTTACTTTGTAAATATCCTCATCCTGTGCAAGAGAAGGACCCAGAAATTTTGTGAGTGCTACACCTGCCTTGGAGGTGGGGATGGTGGTCTGTGTATAATCTAAGGGAGGAAAAGAGTTGCCCCTTTTGCTCTGGCTGCTTTTACTGGCTGCTGCCTTGAACTGTTGCCCCAGTGCCATGCCACCCTGTCTTGGAGCCAGCTGACTACGGACTGAAACTTCCACAAACTTAGCTAAATAAATCTTTCCTTCCTTCAGTTTGGGTGTTGGGTATTTTGTCCCAGCAACGAAAGAAAAGTAACTAAGACAGATGGGTAAAGCATACATCAGGTGGAAATGGAGATTAAGAATTTATGGTTTGAAATATAAAAGACATTTTTGGAAAGTGAGATTTGTGTTATGTGGTACAATACCAATTTGTTGATTCAGTTCCATTAAGATATCACTGATCAAATGTACTATATTAGCTTATTTTTCTTCCTTCCCTTCTAAACTATTTTAATATAGATTTTATTAAGGTTTTCTTTTTAACAACTGATTAGAAAGAAAACTATGAGAATAAGGGCCTTTGAATGTTTTTTATTTTTCAGCATGTACAAGAAAGAATGATTATTAAGCTATGTCAGGCCTCATTTGTGTTAGCTGTTCATCACTGTGACCAACTACTTGAGAAAAACAACTTCAAGGGGTGAATGATTTTTTGGCACTTGATTTCAATTCATAACAGTGGGCTCCAAGGTAGAAGCATCATGGCAGAAAGGCCTGATGGAGGAGAGCTGCTCACAGCAGAAAAGTGATGACAGAGAAAGGGCCAGGGACCAGACACATCCTTCAAAGGCACAACCCCAGGGACCTACTTCCTTAAACTGGGTTCTACCTCCCAGTATCCTATCCTCCTCTGAACTCATCAGTGGATCCCTGCAACCTCTCTGGGTCCTACCACAGAACACAGCTGCATTGGGAATTAAACTCTTAACACATGAATCTTTCAGGGACATTTCATATTTTAACCATCACATGACCTGCCCTTGAAACAGAAGATTATGAAGGAAAATAAATGAATAAAAAGGTGATTTTCAAAAGATTTCTTTTCAGTAAGGAAATAGCACTTTGTGTGATTGTTGGTCCCTAAACATTCCTCTCACATTAAAATGAGCACATATGAGTAAGAGATAAAAGGTTTATCATATTTCTGCAGGCATATCTTTACTACTGATATAAAATAAGAGAAAGGAGCAAGCCGAAGCAGACCTTTGAAAGAAACTCTACACCAGGAAACATTCAGCACTTGGAAGCTCCTGAGACATAAATGTAAAAGAGGTAGGGAGACTAAATATTTTTTAATGTTCAAGGCAATTGCTTTCAAGACTTTTAAGTGTAAGATTTATCAAAGTTTTGAGGCTTTTTCCTCTAATGAATGAACTTGACTTTTGAAGAGCCATCGGCATGGAATATGTTGGCTATAGTTTCTATTTCACTTTTATAGTAAGACAGCCACCAGGAAAAAAAAGAACAGTGTGAGACTTTCAGCAATCTGCTTCAGGTAACTGACAGTCCCCCATAGAGCATGATCCAACTTGAGTGCCCAGGTTCCAGTGTCTTTGGCCTTTCAGGATCAGATCTCCCCTCCAGTGGTACACATGGCCACCATGCACTATGCAAGGTCAATGATGCCAGCTTTTCTGGTGGTATATTTAATTGTGTGTTTATATCATGATTTCACTGCCAATCAGATTCTGAACCTATATGATGTTTTTGGGGGAAGGGGAAGCAGAAGACCAGAGAGGAGATAAAATTTTATACCTGGTTTTCACCTTACCTCAGATAGTGCTTTGCATAAATTCTTCACTTTTCCTTTCATTTCTCTAACTGGAATTGCTATCTATGTTAGCTCCCGGCAAAGTAAACTGTAGGAAATTTCAACATGAATTGTAGGATTCATATAATTTACTATATTTTCTTGCAAATTTTATGTAGATTAACTTTTACCTCACAAAACCACAAAGGAGAGGAACTTCTAAAAATTCTAACAAAGCACTGTGTTCAAAGTATATATTGTCATGGAAATGCTAAATAATGATAATGGCTTTGGGAAGAGCTTAATTGAGGGACTAGAAATAGCTCACTAAAGGCCCAATTTAGCATGTTCTTTTAGTTGTGCTAATATTACACAGAAAAAAAAATAAGCAAAAATTTTAAGATGTAATGTTTTATTCAACAGCTTTCCTGACATTATTCTCCTGGGTCTTCCCTTTTGAGATTGCCTCTGCTAATTGCTTTAACATTTTCTAACAAGTGTATTATTGAGCCAAGAATGCCCAGCATCTAAGTCCCTGATGCTTGGGCCAGGTGGGCCACAGCTGCATGAGACACAAAATCACAGCAGGAAAGCTGCTCTTTTTGGTTTAATTTTACATATTTTAGCTTAAAATATAAAGCAAAAATCTGAAAAGGATAACTATAATAAGCTAAAAAATTCTTCAATGTTTCTAAAGTTTTTCACTTGACTGTCTGAAAAATTTGTATCAGTCTTGGTATTACTAAAGATTTTCATTTTTTCTGCAATATAGAAATTGCAAAAAAAGTTCCTTTGTTTTAATTTTATTTACATCAATTTATTTGATCTCAATCATACAAAGTCCAGAATTTAATAAACCAAAATATTATGATGCTGACAGAAGAAGTCTCTATGTTACCCTGCGTGATCTCCAACATGGCCAAGTCACATCTTATTTATTCTGAATTTGGAAAAACAAAAGGTAGTTACAATAAGAATGCACTCAATAAAATAGTGTATAACTTCTTATAGATTTATTAAAAAATTACACATAAGAACACTAAATTAATCAAACCAATTCATTAAATAGTAAACTGATTTAAAATTTTTGCTAAAGACACTTAACTAGAGACCAATTCAGACTTTCTTTTTCTGAGAAATTAAAGAATCCAGACAGACAAGGAGCTTTATTTAGCTTTCAGACAAAGAAGAGTATTTAATTTATGGGCAGTCCTTTCTCCTGGTATTTGCCTGTTCTTTTGTTTATCCCCATTTGTTCTTTCCTCTTCCTGGGGCTCTTCTTTCTCACTGTCCTATTTTTCTACTTCTTTACCAAGGAAAGGCCCCTGGAAAGAATAATTATCATCTTCAAGTGGCTATAAAGCATTGCTTTCCTGTTGTGTAAATAAAAGCATTCTAGTTTTAAAATTCTGCGAGTAAATGCTATTGTGTTTATTCCCTCTCAGTTTGAAGACTGCAATAGAAGAAATCATAACACCTTGTTAAAAAAACAAAACAAAACCAAAACGAAACAACACTGATGATAATCTACGAATAATGCACAAAAGACACAGTTTTAAAAATTTTACAGATCAAGTTTAGAAATTTCAAAATATTCATGAGTGCCATTTACATGGTACTGCTGATGCAAAGATGTGAGTCTCCCATTTACTAAATCTTCACAATGTTTTCTCTCATGCTTGATCTACCTATTCTAATATCACCTGCCTATAACAGATGCTGATGAGAGAGGCTAATTGTTTGCAAATATACTCTTCTTCATTGTTAAAGACAAAGATCTCTCCCTCCTCCTCCTGTTCCTCCTTGCATTCTTCGTTCTCCTGTTTCTGCTCCTGCTCCTTCTCCTTCTCTCTCATTCCCTCTCTGTTCTGGCTTGCATTTAGATGTTCCCCTGAAGTTTCATGGGCTCATGGGCAGAGCTTTTGACAGTGTGTGATGCTAGATTAGGGTGTGGTGTGTGACACTGGGATTTAGGGGATATGATAACTAAATTGGTTTAGCATAGTTCTGCATGTGGATAACAGAAGGCCCGCCCTGGCTGTGGGTGGCACCACCAAAAGAGCTGGCAGCTTGAATGGAATAAAAGGGAAAGATGAAAGTCAGGGTTGCTCCTTGCTGCTTGCTCCCACCTGTCTGCCCATGAACTGTCTCTCCTCTCCATGCTCCTGTGCCATTCTGCCTGGCCTCGGAGCCAGCCAGCTATGGACCGAAACCATGGCAAACTTCAATACCACATATGTGTGTCTTTTGCTTGATGAATCTCCTTAGAACATACCATTGGTGTGGATGAATGTTTGCACCCCTCGAAAGTTGAAGCTCTAGGGGCTAGGGATTTAGCTCAGTGGTATCAGTGCCTGGCTGGCAAGTGCAAGGTCGTGAGCTTGATCCCCAGTACCAAAAATAAATAAATAAATAAATAAATAAAGTGGAAGCTCTAACGTGTCTTTGGGAAGTAAGTAGGGTGACACATAGGTCATTGGAGGGGCATCATAATGGGATTATTGTATTTTCAAGAAAAGACACCAGCGATCTTGTGCTGTCTCTCTACCACACAGAGGAAAGACAACAGTCTGCAAGCTAGGAAAAGTCATCACCAGAACATGACCATGCAGACACCCTGCCCTTGAACTTCCCGGCCTCTAGAATTTTGAGAAAATAAGTTTCTCTTAGTTAAATTGCCTAGCTATCATGTTTTGCTATGGCAACCATAGTTTATGAATACAGTTACATTATTCATTGTGTATGTGCGCATGCACATGCACTATACTTCGATTCCCAATAAATGTGACATTAAATTCAAGTTCCTCCATAAAGTGCATACCTACAACCTGAATTCAGTGACTCAGTGCTTTTATCCTTCTGTATATTTACTTAGCTTTAATATTTTACTGTGGGACCATGGTCCCTTGCAAACATTACAAGTATTTTAATAAAATATTATGTAACAAAAAGCATACTTTAGAAAATACATTTGAAAGGTGGAAAAAGGCAATTTTTAAAAAAGAAGTTGCTGATAGAAAACAATTTTAGGACTAGGAATTTATTGCTTATTTCTAAACTATAAGATACAGTGCAGCCTGGCAAGCACAAGGTCCTGAGTTTGATTACAGGTACCAAAAAAACCAAAAAAATAAAAAATGAAAAACAACAACAAAAACAGACACAATGCAAAACTCCACTTTCCCCCTTTTCATCTGTGCCTATATTCTTTCCATTATTATAAAACTGTTCATTACTTTTTAAATTGCCTATAGTCTTCATTACTAAGTGACATAATAAATAGAAACAATGAAAATAGCAAGTTGCCTAATAAGGATAATTTATTTGCATATAGAGAATTGATTACGCGTCCAAGCATTGCTATTCTTGAATTAAGCAGCATTTACCTCCTGGTAGCAGAGACAAGCTTACAATTTTTTAATCAGAGGAAACTAACAATTTTACTATCTTAACTAGATTATAATAGATAGGGGTTCTTTTGTTTTGTTTTGTTTTTTGATTTTTGTCACAACACCCTAGTTCTTAAACTGTGATATCTACCATGGAAATTATCATGTAGCAGGGAAAAAAAAAAAGCACGTTGTCATACATGTGTTATTCTGTCTGCATATTTTAGAACACTGCAATGAACCTCATGTTATTATCCATAAGAAACTTATCTAGGCTAATTGACTATATAGAACACATTTATTTCATGTAGTCATGAAAAATTGAAAATGTCATTTTTAATTATCTAACACAGGAAAAAAGGCATTTCTGGAGAATTTTTAATGTAATATAAAACCCATTAGTATTTTAAGTTATTAGCTGTATATGTCATATTACACATTCATATGAGCACATATCAAAGTAGAATGTGGGCTAATAAATGCTAAAAATAAATAGCAGTTTGTTAATTTTAATTAAATGTAAGCAGCTTAATTTTGAAAACTTAAAATGTTTAGTTTGTTGAAATTTGTGTTTTCCATCAAAATGTTTTCATATAAATTTCTGCATCATTTGCACACCAATAAACATACAATTTCTCAATGACTTTAACATAGGAAATTCTAAAAATTAACATTGCTCCTATTATAATGATCTAATGAATGTAAAAATCAAATAATTATTTTGTGTTGTCCTTAATTAATAGCAAAATCATGGCAAATTTTGGTAACTAAGATTTATAAAAGAGAAGAGTAGTAAATTAATGAAATTTGAATTATAAGAAATATTTTAAAGAATTACAATTTTATTATGTTCATATGGAAGCAAAAGTAGGTCAACACATTGATATCAAATAAATGACCTGAAAAGAACTGACTCAATAGTTAAAAGAGAATGATTTATACAGTTTCTCATCTATCATTGCTTATTAATTATTAATGTTGTCATTAGATTTTATTCTCTTAAACAATTTAGTCATGATCCTTGCAAGCACTATTATCAAGACTTAATTTTTTTTTTAAAGCTGGTGTACTGCCAGGGGTTAGAAATAAGTTCTAAGGAAAGAAAGAAAAATAAACTCTTTAAATCCTACCCTTAAAACCAGTTCCTTCTGACAGCATAAATGGGAACATATTATTCCTGCTTCCTTCAAATAAAAGAAATTTTCTGGTAAATGAAGTCTGGAGCTTATAAAGCATATACTTGATTTAGGTAAAAAGCTGTAATTAAAGTATATGTACAATTCCTAGAAAGACTTGTGAAACTTATCATGGCTAATCTAAATATTGCCTAGAATAGATGAAAGACTTCTAACTTAATACCGTGCTTCATCTTTCTTAGAACTGAGGTTGACACAAAGACATCTGTATAAGGTTCAACATTGTTTCCTGTACATTTTCTGTCTACAGTTTAGGTAAAATGTGCATTCATTTGCTTGTTCATTATTTTAGTAAAAATGTCACTGAAAACTGACTTTGTGCCTATACTACCCTTGGTGCTGAGCACACAGTTCAAAACAGAAACAAGCTTGTTCCTCATGGTACCGTAGTACAATAGAAGAGCTGAACCTTAAAAAAAATGCTCATTGCAAATAAATAATTTCAATTGTTAGAGTGCTAAAAATAAAAATAAAAATAAATAAAATAAATAAAAAATTGTTGCAGTGCTACAAAGGAAAAAATTAAAAGTGAGAGAAATGTTGAGGAAATGACAGGTAGAATGGGCAGGCAAGGTTCCTGGAGCACTTTTCAGCTGTCTTGTACCCTGGTCTGTATAGCCATAGTTCCACTGCCATTCGCTGCCACCTCCCTTACCTGTGTCCTTAATCTTTGCCTTTGCTGGACTTTATCCTAGTTCTCATTTCAACACTGAGCTGCTCTTCTGCCTGAACTACTGATGTGGCCTTCTAACTGGTTTTCCATTGTCCACCTCATCCTGCTAACACCTTGCTCTTCACCCAGAAGCCAGGTCACCTCAATTCCTTGATTAAACTCCTTCCATACCTTTCTATTAAATCTAGAATGCAATTCTGGCTACCTGACTGCTTACCGCTTATGCACTTGTAGTGTTCTGTTTTTGTTACTGTTTTTTGACCTCAAAGTGGTCATACATACTATGAAATAGAAGCAGCCCAAACATGGTCATGAAAAGGCACCTGCCCTCGTCCAAAATCTGTGGTGAGAACATTGAGATGTCTCCCTGCCCTGTCTTCCCTCTGGCTGTACCAATAATCTCGGGGATCAGATCATTTATAGGTCAGTTACAGAAGTTATTTGCTTTCCCAAATAAATTACTACTACACTTTGAGTTTTAAAAATGTGTATTTTAACTAATACATAATAAATCAACATCATACATCATACATAATCTACATCATGCGGTCTATGTGCTGTTTCAACACTGGTATTATATAACCTTTAAACTAAGCATATCTATCTTCACAAACATTTATAACTTCTTCATGATAAAAATATTCAAATTTTTTCTTATAGCTTTTGAAAATATATAGTACATTATCATTATCTGCAATTACCTTTTTGGTTACACACTAAAACTTACCTTCTTTAGGCTCAAAATTAACTGTAACTTTTGAACATGTAGTCAAATGTTTATTATCATTGCGGCAGATGTATGTTTATTGCAATATTTTATTTATCTGCTTACATATTTGTTTTTCTGCCTCTCTAGTTAGTCCAGATAAAAATCACTGTCATTTTACAAGGACAATGTCTATAAAAAAGGGAACAGTGTGAATCTTAAGTTGAATCTTCTAATGTTCTTCTCAGAATAAATTTTTAAAATTAGATATTGGAGAATCAGTAAAGATAAAAAATTGGATTTGGTTTTAATAGTGTAACTGCTAAAAACTTTCTATATGCATTTGATCAATTTGTGTAATTTCTGTAGCCTCAATTTGTTTATTTTTAAAGAAAAGCTATCAAAGTAAGATTCCATTTCACTTGTAAATTTCTGTAATTCTGGGAAGAATTTTTAAAATTTTGGAGATGTTATTTCTTTTAGAAGAAGATTATTTTTCATGGATGAGTACTATGTATATTATTTTGCTTTAATACTAAATGCATGTAAAGAAAAGAATGCATATCCTTTTGCACATCGATCTCATGTATATTAAAATGAAAATAATGAAATTAAATGTGTATTAAGCTATAACTCCTACAAAATAAGTGCAAGAAAATATGCTAGTCAACATTTTGTTACTATTGTTGGATTTCGTGACAGAAAGATATATTTATCTTCTTTTTA